>BJFM01000804.1:108128-157747 GCA_016586285.1 Arothron firmamentum | reverse complement strand
TCATCATTGGCCTCATGCGGTCGTTTCCGGTGATGTGCTTTGGTCTGTCTTCCTGTGACGGACTCAGCCCCAGTAAGCCACCTCGCTCTCCTCCTGCTCCTCGCCTTCCTGCAGATCTTGTTTCGTTCATTTTGACTGTGAACTGTTTTCTTGTTTAAAAAAGCTCCAGCTTCCACTCCAACTCTGTTCTGGTGTGATGTTTTTGGCTCCAAATCCCAAAACAGAGCCCAGCAGATAAAAGATATTGTTCAAAATGTTCTTTCACCTGCGTCTAAAAGGTCAAATGCTAAAGTGCATGGTCAAATCTGGCTGGCCATCTCGTCCGCCCACCGTTCTGGTTGAGTTAATCCCAAATCTTGATCTTGTTTTAGACTTATATGAAGTTTTTTGACAGAAGAAAATTGGCTGGTGCAGCTGCCTCCTCACTTCACGCTGTTCTCGACAGTGTGACAGTTTATCTGCTCCATCTATCTGGTGCTCCTGTGGCTGGGCTGGTTGGCGAGATTAGAGCTTTTTTTTCTCAGTCTGTTGCCAGGCTGAGCTGTGTCTGTTTGCGTCAGACCTCAGGTGCCTGAAGAATTCTGACGATCGTTTTTGTAACCTCGTTTTAATTGATGTTTTGCTCACATTCAGTAATATTAAATCCACACTGGTGTCTGCTGTTGACTGTATTCCCCAGTTTAAAATGTGCAAGGCAGAACAACGGGAGCAGGAGAGCACGTGTGTTATATTTTAAGAAGCAGACCTATATTTTTAAAACACCTGTCATCTTCCCGGCGCGGTTTCCATCACTTACCGCGCCGAAAGTGACGTGCGGTGAAATGTGTCCTGTACAGGTCTAATGGGACAGAACCAGCTGTCAGATCACTTGTGATGACACACTCTTTGCCTGAATCATTGGTTCAGTGAAACGATTCCAGTGTGGGTGTGGATCCATCACAGGTGAATTATTTTCAAACCGTCTCCGCGGCGCTGCCGGTAACACTTTATTTAGCACGCTGGATTCTGCTGTTTCTGAAAGGCCAAGTGTTTGGAGACTGAGGCAGGTTATTATTGTGTGGAGCACACCTGCTGATTTATTTAGCTGCTGGTTAGTTAATAGATTAGCTTCTGGGAGTTGCTCTGGTTTGCAAAGAATCTTTAATATGCAGATTTCACCTTTTTTTTTTGATGTAATGTCACTTAAACTGTCTCCAAACATCATTTGTGAAATCTGAACAATCCACTGGATAATGAGACAGGCTAATATTTGTTTCATAAAATCTAGTAGCACTATTTTCTAGCGCTGACAACGTGACATATTTGCACAAATCCGTGGCAGTTATTTAGGTGATGCTGCCAGCACCGTTAGAGTTCTCCCTGCAGAAAAGGACGGCTGCTTAATAATTGTTATCATAAATGACTCATTGCCAGAAAGAACGCAACTAATAGCTTTGAAGACACAGCAGTCAATCTGTTCTCTGTCGCCGGGGGAACAAAGACCTGCTAACAGGTCCTGTTTCTTTTAAAACTAGCTTGATTTTTCTTCTCTTCTTTTTCCTGTAAATTCACGCAGCGTCTACAACACCAGCAGGAGCTCTTAGAAAGCCCAGGGCTGCTCAATCACCATAATTTAGAGGTTGCAGGGTTCATCCATAATTCATGGCCAAAGATGCTGAACAGATTGAATTGTCACAATTCAGACTGCTGTTCTCAATGAGAACAGCGGATGAATGAGCTGTTCTCTTTCCATACGAGCGTATAGAAGAGGAATCATAGACAAATCTCAACCTCCCCAAGAAGAGATAATTACACCTGAGTAAGATTTTAAAGACAGACACTTGTTGAACATCAACAGATTCAATTTGACTGTGAGAAGCTGGGTTCAGTAGGAACTCCGGACCTGGCACTTTTTCTTTCTTTTTTTTTTTTTTTTATCTTTCACACCGACATGCCTGGAAAGGCACTTATTTCTCCTGAACAGTCGATGCGTGACACTGCAGGTGCGCTCATCATTGCAGGGAGCTTCAGGCCTCGTGTGTCTGCCAGCGTGGAGAAGTGGTGCTTGAGACGTCTCTTAAATGTGTCTGAGGAAGTGCAGATGTCTGCAGGTGGAGCTCTCCGGAGGGTCGGGGCTGTGACACCGAGAGCTCTGTCTCCAAATGTTCAGAGGCAGGTGTGAAGAATAGCAGAGCAGAAAACCCCTGAAACCTCAGGCGGGATTCTGCAGCAGCAGCAGACAGGCGCCGGGTTCTGAAGACGTGTGTTAACATCCAGGGCCACGTTTCCAGATGATTAGATCACCAGAGAGCAGCAAAGTTGAGACATGTCGACATGTTTCATGGGGGCAGAAGTGTTTCTTTTAGAAGTTTGCATGACCTCCACAACTTCTCTGGTTGTGTGCTTAACCCAGCAGCATCTGCATCCTCTGTGAGCGCCTCCATTAGCGATGCATAGTGGAGGCAACCTGTGTGCAGCGAGATACAGATCCCATTTGTCTGGGAGTGTGGCAGGAATTTGCATCTCCATTACTGCTGGGAACCTGCTTGAAGGTGAGATGATTTGTACTTGTCTCACTGTGGTGATGTGTGAGAGCGAGCTGAGTCAGCATTTTCCGTTCTTCATCCCTCGTTGTTCGAAAATCAGTTTGCTTATTTTGGTTTTAATTTCCGGAAACATTATTAACGGAAAGCTTCTCAAGAATCCGTTCTGTAATAAACACACTGACCCCAGTAAAATTCCCACAATGACGAAGCAGGAACTCAAACGTCTCATCAGCAACAATCTTAAACGAATCCCATTATTTGCTGCATTTCCGTCTTCCTGTATGATCGTGCACATTGACCTTGGGCTCACCGGCGCTTTCAGTAAATGTAAAATCATTTCATTAATCTACCTGGTCAGTGACAGACTGAGGATATGCTGACTCTTCCTTTACTTCCATCGCTCTGCAGCTCTCAGGGTCACTGATCAGAAGCTCCCTCCTCCTCTTCCTCTCTTTCAGCACCAGGACTTTTTGCTGCAGTCCTCAGCTTTTCTTCATCTCCTGCCAGATCCCCATCTTTTAAAAAAAATCTCTGAATAAACAATGAAAAACATTATATTTTCATATATATGCAACTGGATTTTTTTTTTTTATTTATATGGATATTACTGCCTATGCTGTTTTGTTAAATATAGAGGAATATAAAGTATTAATATTTAATGTGATACATATTAAAGTAGCCTGCAGTAAAACTGTTGAAACACTGACTAACATCAACTTGAATAAAATAATTTAAATAAAAGAAATGAGTGTGTGTGTGTGTGTGTGTGTGTGTGTGTGTGTGTGTGTTTTCCTGCTTATTAAAGCCAGATAAACCCATAAATATTGACGTCCTTGAAATATCAATCTGACTAATGGAAGTTCTGCTCCATGACTGACCCAACATGTGCTCCATGGTTTCATCCAGGCCCACCGTCAGGAGCAAGAACTCCCTTCTAATCGATGATAACTCGATGATTGACAGCTACGCTGTAGTAAAGTGAGTAATGTGTGTTACTGACTGACGGCGCATGTGAAAGGGGGATCTTGGGTCTGCTGTCTCAACACTGAGTTCTCAACTATAATTAAATAACAACGCGCATCCAAAATATAGTCAGTGAAAGGCAAAGAAAAGGAAATAGAAGTTCACCAGGGGGGAAAATGACGATGGCGGATCCTCAGATAGCCTCTGTCCTTTACAGCTGCTGGTAAACCATGTGACCAGTCGGGCATTTTAAAGCTCCCTCAGGATCTTCCATGTGGCCAGCTGTCCATGAAGCCCATCTAATCTGCCTGATATTGATAGAACAAAATGTGTCTGAATAAAGAGCAGCATCGAAACAGGTAAAGCACCAGTTTCCTAGTTACCATGACTACCTAGTATATTTTATTGCCTTCCCTGTAATCTGATGTGCTGTTTAGGAGAGTTCTGAATGAAAAGAAACAACAGTGTGAATAAAAGTAGACTTTAAATTGCTTCAAGTTGGGGCGAGAACATTTTGCAGCATTGCACTTCATTAACCTCATGCAGATGAAAACACACTCACCAAAAAAATGCTGCTGATGTACAAAACTTAAATGAAGGATTGAACGAGCCAACACCAGCTGCTGCTTGAATTTCATAAAGGTGATGAAATGAGCTGTACGCACATCAGTGCTGGTGCACCAAATTGTCTCTTCCTCCCACTTCAGTACTGTAGCAGGACAGATCGTCACATTACTGAGCTGTACGAGTTGACTGCAAATACAGGAGAGCAATAACATACAAACACACTAGTGACTGCCGGAAAACTGTTGTTCTGCCACTTTAGCGTCTCAAGCATTTCATTTGCGGTTGGGTTTCAACGGTTATGTTCAACGCTCTGAAACTCAGTTTGGGCTCAGCTTGTTTATTCAGCAACTATAACTGGATGAAAGCTGCATATTGTCCGAGACGTGCATTTCATTTCAAATAAAGACGAGGATCAAAGCGACGCTTGCCTACATGGCATTTCCCACAAGATCTGCACATCACAATACACAGTTATGCAACAGCGCCGTTGGAGATGCGAGAAATCAGGCACTCGAAAGCAACGTTGCCAGAGAAATGTCAGCGGTCCGGCTGTGACGTGTAGGCTTCAGCGTTTTAATTTGCTGCCTGTGCCGCGGACGTTCCTTCCCCACAGTTGCGTTGTGTTGCCGATGGTCCCATCGCTGCCTACAGTTTTCGAATCTTCTTCTCTCACTGCTGCGTCTTGTAGGCCCTGTGTCGCTTTGATCATCTGCCTTGCCGCTGTTGTTAAAGCAGACTTTCTGTAACTGTTAATCCTGTCATCGTTTCTCCTGGCTTCCTACTGTACGTCTGCTGATACTCCCGAGCTATCGGTGATGTGTTCGTGGCTGGAGTGATATTGCTTTTGCGGTGTGGTCCATTTATCCGAGTCTCTTGCAATGCCATACAATGCTGGGCTTGCACGTCGCCCCTGAGAAGCACCATGGGATAATAATCGCTGCAATACATCTAGTATCATTTGGGAGGTTGCACTAGTTGCCTCCAGGATTCTAAAGTGTTAAATGGGTTCTGTTTTATCTCTTCTTTCTCCTTTTTCAAGCTATACCTCAGGAAAAACAGCGACTCATTTATCTCTTCTGTTCTCTAAGCTCATTTGCAAGTGAAATCAAGGCAAAAGTTTGCAGTCTCCTAACTTTTGTGCTGTTGATGGGAATATGCTCACATTCAAGGTCAAGGCCACAGCAGATCCTCATTCTGTAACTTCTATTTTCCTGAGCACGTCTTGTGTCCTTGTTACTCTTGTCCTTATCTCAGAGTAGCTTCTCTGCAAACTGTAGTAATTAGCAAGGACATTCTTGAGTAGCAGCTAAAAGTTTGGTCGAAGGTCATTGATGCTGACCTTTGATAACCTAACTTTCTCTTACAGCCTTGCCAGAGAAGGTGAAAAATTATTGTTCAAAGAAACTAATTCCAGGTGTCTGAGACAAACCAGTGAGTCTTGTTGTGCCTGTTATTTCGAATCCATTGGACTCTAATGCTCCATCTGTACAATGAAGACTCATCATTAAAACTCAGATTGTTTCCAGAATGAGAATTTCAACTCATCTCTGGTGTGTTTAAACCCGTCTACTCACTGAGCCTCCTTTGCTTATGCAATGCAAGGATGCTGAATTATGAAAGCTTCCCAGACAAGGTTCGCTTAATGAATAAAAAATCTCAGAACATGGCTGTCCCAGATTTTCCTCATTGCACACAGACCTGCTTCAGTGTTGAAACACCTCTACAAAATACACTCGTTATCACTTGACCAGAAAAAAAAAACAAAAACCTGACTCACATTGTGGATCTGCATGTAAGATCTGGGGCTGGACACCAGCTGCCCGCTGGTGCTCAAAGATGCTTGAATTTCTGTATATGTGACCTAGAAGAGAATCCATGATGAGATGTTACTGATTCTAAAACCCAGCAATATTTTATTCACACATGAAAATGTGTTGGAAATCACTATGTCAGGTTTGAACATCTTAATAAGCACCCTTGCTCGACAGAGCGTGGCCAGAATTTTGGGAGACGTTTGAACGAAGCAAAAGCTGTTCATAGCAAAACGTGGACTGTCTGAGAATCAGCACAGCTGAGCCCCCCTGCTAAGACAAAAGCTGCACCAGACCTAGTCAGATGTTCTCCCACTGAAGCTACGAGGTAGTAAACATGCGTGTGCAGCTTACCAATGAGGCGCCGCATTAAATTTCAAATTTGATGCAGCATTTTGCCATTACGATTCTCCTTTGAGGGATGCCAACACAGACAGCAGCCTCAGGAAGCGGTTTGGACCGGTTTCAATGTCTGTGACCCCTCCGACCTCTGAATATTGTTATCAGAATGTTTGATCAGGGATACACAGTCGGTGCAGAACAAACAGGCAGCGCAGTCAGATGCCAATATGTTCCAGATCATTTGCAAAGTGCAACGAGTTTTCCAAAATTGCGCCACCGCATGAGAGCCATTAAGATGATTCTGCAGGCAGAGCTGAACTGCAGGTTCCACCATTGCATAACACAACCATTCAGATGAAAGCGAGCGCCTGTTGTGTTCCCTGATATCAGAGGTTTCTGCCACCAAAGGCTCAGCGGCCTGCACGTCCCTATTTTTGGTCTTCGATTGAAGGAGGCACAGAAGAGGAGACGCTGGAGAGGAAGATCCCTTCACCTGGAAGTCTGCTGAACACAAGCAGGACAACAGGCCTCAGTGAATCACCATGTGCAGGTTTCCAGCTTCAGCGTGGCGGCATCAACACCTGCCTTCTGGCTCTGCAGATGCTGGAGGGAAATACCAGCCTCAAAGATGAAATACAACCTGGAAAACGGAATGGTTAACACACCTGAATGCACAACCTGCAAATCACCGTTTAAAAAAAAACCCCAAACATTTTCACTTCCTCTTTCAGATGCTTCACACACACAAAGAGTGATGATGAACGAGCTGTCATTGGGATTCTCTTCTTTTGTGTGTGTGTGTGTGTGTGTGTGTGTGTGTGTGTGTGTCTTGTGACTCTCTGGGGGTTTACATTGATCCCCCCAGAACTGCAGTGCTGTAGAGAAATGACAACAGCATTCATCATCATAGCCTTCGTTTGTATTGACTGGACAGGACTATAATGCCCGCTGACAGTGAACGAGTGGTGTGTGTGTGTGTGTTGTGGCACTCTACAGTTCTCATATTGCTCTTACACAATTGACATGCAGAAGTTTATTTTTGCCAAAAAACACATCAACATGCAGATACAACCTTATTTGTGCAGCAGGTAGAAAGATTTTCCACTGTGGAATTAAAAGTGTTTAAATGTTCAGCTTATTCTTCTTGCCTGGGGCTGCATTCATGTTACACACACACACACACACACTTCACAGGCTCCCACCCAAGGGATGCATATGTTTACATGCTACTGGAACCTACACATGGATATGTGTGTGTGAGGCACCATGTAATGCTGCATTCGTAAGAGACTGTATAGCAGAGTTCAGGAGGGCGAGGTATTATCTGGGACTGGAACGTGTAGGCTGATCAGCATCAACCGTCACCACATCACAGCCTCCTGACACGGTGTAGGTCGCAAAGATGTGATGAAGATGGGGGAAAAAAAGGAGAGGGGAAAGGTCTTCCTCAGTCAGCTGTAAAATGAAAACGCATGCGGTGTTGAATCCTCTGTGTGTGGAGTCCGGACTCCCTGGAACTGATGAAATGTACTTAGTTTGCACCTTTGAAATCAGCCCTCTCTGTATGTGTTTGTGTGTGTGTATGTGTGTGTGTGTGTGTTAAACTCATCTGTATGCATCGCGATTGCAGCCATAAAGATCATTGCTGCTTTTCTTTGTTTTGTTTTCTAAAGGTTAACTCTTCTCCTGGAGCAAAACTCTCTTCTGAGACGCGACCTAACAGAGCAGGGATGGGAGGACTCAGTAATGGCCTGACTGGTTTGTCACCAGTATTTAAGCCTCTCCAACACTAACCCAACACCACAGCAGCTCACACTGGCAGAGACCACCTGCTGTGTCAGCTAAGCTGGTCAAATCAAATTAAACGGAGAACACCGACAGCCTGGTGGCTCATACAGTCATCCATCATTTAGCAGGAAAACCAGCCTTAAATGTGAGTCATGAACTGTTTTGTTGGAAGAACAGCCAATCAGAAGGTTCCCTCTTAACCACGCAGGACAGCTGACCATCAGCGGAGAAAGAGACGGGCCTCGGCTTCCATAGCAGAGCTGTCCACTTTAATAACTTTAAGTCTTGGCACTCCAACTGCAGTGTTGCTAGGTTCTGCATGAGGTGTAAACAGTCTGTTGATGTCCTGGGCCAGATAACAACATGTGGAATTGAGTTTATTGAACGCCGATAGAAGTGATTCTAAGGGAAGTATTTAGTCAAAGGCTACGAAGCAGCTCAAACAGGAAGAACACAACTGTCAGCCCATTATCAAACCAGACTCATTTCTGAAACCATCATCCCCAGAAACTGCTCACAATAACACACATCTGATGGTTTTAAACGATGATTTCCAGCTCCTGGTTCATTAACTCTGCACCTCAGCCCATCAGCCTTATGTTACAGCAAGAGATCCTCTTTTTATCTAAGGAGAGATCGTTAATGTTCTTAGATTTTCCGATGTCTTTTTTGCAGTTGAACAGTGAGATGAGAGTCAGCCGGCCATCGTTTAGTCCAGTAACATCAAAAGAGGCAGTTTTCCAGCTTCCCTGTTCATGGTACGGTGTGAATGTTTCATGCAATTCCATCCCGCAAACATCATGTGTGATCACAGCAAGTCTGTAAATATGTAAACACCCTGCTGAGATGAAAGGAAGTGGATGAGAAAGTCATACATGCGTCAGCGCACAACCAGCAGGACAATTAACAGGAAAAACAGTTTTACAATCCAATATATTCTAATAATACATTTGTTATGTTCTGTAGGTCAGCCACAAGCCTAATAATCAATAATAAACAACAATCACCATTAAAACTACTAGAAATAGTAATAATAACAATAATTCTATATTAATACTAGTATGACATGTTTGTATTATTTAAAATTAGATATTTACGGATTAAGAGCTGGGGAAACAAAAAGTAATGTTTTTCTTTTTCTTTTTTTTTGCAGGAGGAACATGTAACAAACCCCAGAAGTGTAATAGCTTTAATCTGTTGTGTAAGTGTAATGAGAGAGAGCAGCAGGAAGTGATAGCTGTGGATCCGATTGTTCCCTGAAGAACTGACTGTTGTTTAACTTGGGTTGGAAAATGAAAGAATGATTAAAAAAAAAAGGCTCTCAAGGGTGGTGCAAATGAATTTTAAATGATTTTGAGGGGGTTTTCAGCAGTGTCCCTCCAACGTGCAACCCCCCGGCTGCCTGTGACCATCAGAACGGCGTGTGCCGAGGGCCAGCCCTGCAGCCGTTCACAGTACAGAATTATAAACTCTGTTCCTGCTCTGACAAAGACATGAATAGCTTTTTATGATCATCATTTCCAATTAGAAAAAAAAAAAAAAAGTGGAGACAAACCAATTAACCACATTCAGCACAATCCAAACTCGGTGGTGTTTCTGGAATGACTCTTCTCCCCTGCAGGATGCTCCGAAGTTTTTTTTTCCATTTCTGCTGAGGCCTGTTTTTTTGTTGTTGTTGTTGTTTTTAAAGTTCAGAGACAGTTCCTTTGGTTCAGACAGCATAAACAGCCGCCTGTGGCCGACTCATCACAACTGCTGCTGAGAGGACAGAAGACAGAGTTGGGAGCAAAAATAAAGGCAGACGTTTCATGCTGTTTTCTATTATCTGAAGCTGGACCGTACCTGCTTAGCTCAGGTTCATTTATCTCCTATATCCATATTTCCAGTCACGGTGTTGAAATTAACATTTAAAGGTTTAACAGCTGAGAGACCTTTATTTTAACGGGAATCCCACATCCCCACTTTTGGGTTAGAAAAATCATCAAGTTGTCTTTACACAATCCAACCTGCTCATTTGCTCTTTGGAAAGTGTTAAAAACGTGTTTTTGTTTGTGTGTTTTGCTCTTTGGCCTTGTCGGCTGTTGGTGCAACCCGAACAAAAGGCTGAATGAGACAGGCTGCCGATTATCCCTCATTACTGGGAGCTCTGGTCATCGGTACCGTCTCTTTCTCGCTGCTGTGTCGCTCGTTTAATCGCTCGTCGCCTGACAATGGCGCTCGAGCACAATGGCTGCTGATTGTTGGCTGGAGATTTGACAGCGTAATGAAACATGATGGCTAATCGGGAGACAAAGAGGATTCTGTCAAGTACACTTTCTGTTTCCATTTAAGCACATTCCAGAGAGTAAAGAAAAAAGGTCACTGTCACACAAAATGAACCAGTAGTTCTCTGCTGTGCTCAGTTTAGTCGGATTAATGGGCTAAACTATCCTTTAACAAACAGTAACGTAAACATCAGCCAGAGGAGGACGCGGACTGTTGAGGTCATAGAGGTGGAGGTAATCGAGGAAAGCGTACGTGAAAATTCGTGGCCGTCGCTGCCCTTGGAGAGTTTCCGGACCGCGGTTGGAATTTTCCAGCCGTGCCTTTCGCTCCGCTGCCTGTAGAAAAGCATTCCTAGCAATGAATCTTAAAAGCTTCCCCTCATCAAAGGCACCCTGAAAATGGACAGAGAGCCTTTCACCTGTCAGGCAACTGAAAATGAAAACGTCCTTTTATTCACAAAAGGGCAGTTGGAGCATAATAAAGACACGATTTACTGCTAAAATGTGTCGCTCTATTGCAGCGATTAAAAGTACAGGCCTGTATAATGGGGAGAAGCATAAAAAGGTTTGATCACTGTGAAATTAACGTCACCGTAAGCTCAAGGACGACCGCAGGATCTCTTTGTGTCAGTGTTTAACAATAATAAGCTTCAGTTTGGAGTCATCGGCGCCTGCGTTTGTGAATCAAACATAGATTCACGAGAGGAAGGCTTGTGCATTGGCACGGTAACGCTTCCCTCTGGCTGCTTCAGAAGAATTCCTGTGTGACCCAAAATGTGGAAAAAGGCTAGAGGAGATCTTGAAAATCTTTTCTGCGCCAAACTTGTGCCGCTCTTTATCTATCTTGTCATCTAAGAGGAAATACTTTCGTGCACCTAAACGGTATTTAAAGCTCTGCTACAGTCGCTCGCTACTGTTGTTTTCTTCTAAATAATCTCAGAAGCAGCAACTTCATTCAGCACCTTGCAACTCGGAACGCCGACGTGCTGCTAGCTCTAGGCAACACACGTGGATTTGTTCCGCCTGGCTGCAGTCAACCTTTGAGTCACCAGATCAGAGGATTGGCATCCTGCTATTTTGTGCTTGACATTAAATGACGTAGAAAAATGTGCGTTTAGTTGATGGACACATAAAAGCAGAGTCTAGCTGACCTTCCGCTCCCCGACTCCCTGGGGACAGGCCGCTGCCTCGCCTCTCCACAGCAGGATGGTGAGGCTTTTAAAAGCATTTTCATCTTCCCACCGATCACATTTGTTGCTCCGTCTGCACTTTGTAGAGCTGCTACCTGAACAAAGGCTGGCTGGCTGTTACCCTCCGTTGCTTCATCGATTTACCTAAATCACTTTGTGTCTGCTGGTCCCTCTGGGAGCGCAGGTGCTGCACGTTTCATCGAGTCCTCGGCTGCTGTTGGCACGCAGGGTTGTTTGTGAGGGTTTTGGAAAGCAAACGTTGGCTCTCGTATTTGCACCAGGACGGCAGATCTGCTCTCCCCACGGGTTTACCTTGGTTTTTCTGAGGCCTGAAGAGGGAGGGTGAAATTGGACCCAGGTAATAATTCAGCCTGCAAAAGCCTTTTCACGTCTGTTAGTCGGTGTAATAGACAATGTTCGGAGACTAATTACTGAGAATTCAGTGTGATAAAACCTCAGCTCCTTTTGCTTCCACATTTTTCTTAGTGATCTTTTGGCCGGTAACACTGTCACGTCTCTGTCCTGTCACATCTGTTAAATATGCTCTCGCCATCTGCCCAAACACTTTGCAGTGGGCTTGTGAGCCAGATCAAGTTTTGCTCTTCCAAAACCTGCAGCGCTGAAGCGAGCTGTCCTGCTTAGCGACGTCAGAGGAATATTTAGCCATAAAAACTCAGCATGTCTGTCTTCTTGGGGTTTCTAGGGACACAGCAAATGGATGTTCTTGATCTAAAACAGGTTGGTAGGGGCAACGACAAAAATCCTCATTTCCAACATTTGTGAAATGAGTTTGAAAACTCTAAATGATGAGCGCTAAATGACAAGATGAAACCTCTCTGACCACACTTGTGAGGAACCCGACAGGTAAAGTCAGTGAAGCAGTTACACTGAAGATTAAATTGGGCAGAGGTGATGCTCCCTTTGCTCCAGCGCCGCAGGATAAGATTGATGTTGCCAAGAGCAGTCAACATTTTAACCTCCAAATACGTTAAAAATGCTCCTGGAGACCCGGTGAGATTGTGACTCAGCTTCTGGCTCTGCACCGTCAAACATGATTAATCATGTTTTTCAGAGAGCATTTCATTTTTCTGACAATGACTGCTAATTTTATTTTGAAATGTAGCTTAATTTGCATGAATGGAAATTCCAAAGATGTGGGGGGAAAAAAATAGCTTTACTACCAGAATGTTAAAAGTTGACTGAGAGTTAACATGATTGCAGAAATTCATCCAGGTCAGGGAAGCTCCACTCAGCTCAAAGCGTCGTTAAGCCAACCTCTGCCAGCTGATCCAGAAGATTATCCAGTCTGGTTCTATCAGCAACCTTAATCCAGGGCAGATCGTCTTTTTAATTCTGCCTCTGTCGGCTCTCTTCTCAGCCACACGCTGGCTTGCTACCTTACGGAAGGACAAGAGGCCAAATTCAGCAGAAACGGTGAACCTTATCTGTCTTCCCTATGATGGAAATAATAGCCACACACTGTTCTTCTAGTGTGATTGGACCTTCTTGAATGTCTGCTCTGCCTCCTCAGGGGATCAGGCATGAGCAGCTGTTTATGAGTCCAGCCACAAATTCCAGTCTGGATGGAGGGCTGGAGCACACCAGAATGTTCCCTTGGGCGTCTTTAAAGCATTTCTACGCAGCTTTGCCATTTGTTTTAGCTCTTTATCACCTCCTCAGTCTGAATGTTCTCCAAATTCCTTTAGTTTTTTGCTTCATAACTCATCCTAGAGCCATTAAACACCTGTTGTCATAATAAGTCTCTGCTTCACCCCATCAGTAACCTTCCATGACCTCGCCTCACTGCACACCTGTCTCACCTACCAATCAGCCACACCTGTATCCCATTCACCTGCAATCAGACATAGTATTTAGCTCACAGAGTCACACTGGCCCGTTGGCCGGTGGTCCTCGGTGACCTGCACAGCTCTCCAGTGTCTCTTTCCTGCCTGATCACCCAGTCCCGACCCAGCCTGTCCCTGACCCGTCTTTGTGGTCGGATGCTCAGAAATCTGACCTGCCGCCTGTCCCCGACAGTAATATTCTGCCTGAGTTCTCCCTAGTGCTCATCTTTAATAAAGACTGTTGCTAAACGTGAGATTGCGTGGCACCTGGGTCTCTGTCTGGAACCTGTGACCTGCTGAGAGATGGTGTGCATGATGGTTCACTCTTTGGTGTCCTTGAAATGAAGCTCCTGTTGTGAGTTTGACGTCGGATCCAAAGCCCGTGGTCAGGGAATGGATCCTACAGGCTAGGTACTATCACAAAGTCACTAAAAATGTTTCAAACATCCTAAATATTCCCAAACTGAGGGTAGATAGAAGAAAACGTCTCCTCTCAGCAGAATGCACGGAGGTCACGGCTGCTGTGTGACTCAAAGCTGTTTTGGTTCATGAGAAAATAACACACACGAGACCTGAGCACTTCTCTTGATGTCAGAGCTGCTCGTTGTTACGCTGACATGTGCTTTTCCTCGCGAGCGTCCCTCGGAGGCCTGGGCTCAGCTGATGGGTGGAACTCTCATTGTCAGCTCATTTGCTAAACTGTTCTGTGACCAATTTGCCCATTCACTCGGCCTTTGTTTACGTTCCCTGCCTCTTTATCTCGCTCCCGCTTCTGCGTGAAATGGATGTAAATGAGAGCTGCGGAATTTCCAAATACGAGGGGTCCGCGAGTGGGCAGAACAGCTTCCATTAGTGGCGTCCATGGCGACTCAGGGTGTTAAAAATAACAAATGACATTGTACAGAATAATTGCCTCTCAGTTATCGGGTTTTCAGAGCATCCCTGCTGCACTGTCATCAGTAAATGATAGTTCACAAACTCATTAAGTCACTTAATAATCCGTGAAATGCCGTCTCTTGTTAAATTGTGTATTGTTTATTTTGCGTGTAACCCAGGGCTGCCTTTGCTCGTCTGCGTGTAGGGTCATATTTCATTAGCATCGCTTTCAGCTCTGGAGGTTCACGCCTGACAGCAGCAGACGAGCCGCTGTTATCAGGTCTGGCACCAGCGTTGCCACACGGTGCAACGTTAATGACAGGAGGCTGAGGCCTGACAAGCGCCACATCCGTGCACCGGTCGCGCTGCCCTCGCGTTTGATTGCGATGCCAATGTTCACGTTTGTTGCCAAGCGTAACGTGTCACCCACGGAAGCCCCGTTTGGTTTAAATCAAAGACATTTTGGGCTTCAGTGGAGCCCCACACATCACACATCTGCACGTGTATAAAAAATGTCATTAACAAAATAAGCGATGCTTAGTTTCAGCCCGGACATGAGCGGTAACAAGGCTCAAAACTCCAAAACAGCCTCACGCTTGGGACTTGGGGCCGTCATCTTCTGGGTGTAAGACACCAGTGGTTTCATCTTTTCTCGTCAGGGCAACTCTACATTTTACCCTAACTAACATCGTCTGACCACAAACTAGCTTTTATGCTCACACTCTGCAGCCTTAAATTGGGGTTTCTCGGTCTGTAACGCGCTTTTCAGTCCGTCAGCGAAACTATTTCAGGCTCCGAATGCGAAGCTCCGGGCCCGAGCACGCCGTTGCTGCAAAGTGCAGTCGAGCATGATGTGGACCATCTCTAAAGACTGTGTTGTGGCAGCAGATTGATGGGGTTTATTTAGAAGGGAGAACCGTGAAGATGGGGGAAACCGGGAGAGAACCGCTGAAACCGAGCAAGTGGGAAGAAGCGAAGGGTGGTGATTTATTCTGCAATCTAGAGGGAATTAGTTGTCCTCAGATGTCTGGTGCAGACAGATGGTAGGACCATGAAGGATGTGAGCTGCAAATCAGGCTCGATGCAGAGGTCTTCTCATAGCTGATGCTCACCACCTGATCAAATGAGAGCAGCTCCAGGACCAGTTGCCATTGTCCTCAGTAACTGCATAAAAAGCTGCAAACATTAAGAAGTCTTTTTTTAATCTAAGAACCTAAAATGGACAAATGTTTCTTCTTCCAGCCCTCAGAAAACAGATCTTATCAGTCGATGCATGCACTTCACGTTTAATCACGTTACATGATGTTCCAGCATCCGTGTGGTGAATCAGTGGGTCCTCCCATAAAGGTGTGATTTTGGGAGGAGAAGAGATTCCAATGTTAATAATTCCAGTAACAAAAGCTCAGAGATAAATTCCTCCCCTCCCTCCAATAAGTGCCTGAAAGTTGCCAAGTTAAAGTTTTAGTTTTTGTAGTTATGTTAGTGATTGTGCTTTATGTTTACTGTGAAAGCTGTATGAGTTGGTTAGAAGAACCAGGAGATTTTGGTGTTTTCATTGTTGTAATGACTCAGATCCAGATAATGATGCAACATTTGTTCAGTCTGATCTCTGTATTTGCTGGGATGGCGTGTTCACGCAGGGCCTCAGTTCAGGAGGTTAGTTTCGCAAAGAAGATCACCCCAATTCCGTTGTTATTGCGGGATTTAACTCTTTATTCAGGATGGGAAGATAGAATCAGGAAAAAAAAAAGGGGAGCGAGGAGGGAGTTATTGGAGTACATGCATTATGTATCATATCCTACAGAGAAGAAGACGGCGCTGCGAGTGGGAATGAGAGCGGCCGGTGGTGCAGCGAGGTGAACGCAGCGAATGCTGATGAGGACGCTGCATTTGCTGGAGGGCACATCTGATTAAAAGCACAAGTCATGGCGAACATGGCACGGCGTTATCAGCGAAAACACAGAGAAAGTGGAGGAGCCAGAGCCAACCCGAGATGAGTTTTTGGGGTTATTTCTGGCTCGGCTGGAGATAACAGATCTGATGGCCGATTAAAGCGGTTGTTGACACAGAATGAGAGCTGGAGCGTGTTCAGTTTGGAACTTTTATTTTGACCATTTTGCTTCAGCTCAGTTAGCCTTGACCAGAGGAGTTTCTGTTGTACACTATAATTGGTCTTTTGTGTCACAGCTGTGCAGCGACACATTAGCATATAGACAAGGTTAAGTGATTTTAGGTGGGCATTTTCCAACCGCTGGGATTCTGAGGCACATGCTCATTTCCTGCAGGAAGCCAGTGTGTCAGTGATATGGCTTCTCCCACAAGGATAATTAACTTAGCTTGGATTAAGCAAAACACATTCCAGTCCAGATAAAGAGGCGGATTTATGCTACGTGGCTCCTGCCCGGCTTTCATGCACCGTCACACGTTGGCTTAATTCCTCAGAACAGAACGGTGGAGGTCTTCGGGTCAGCTGAAATGAAAACAGTTGCTCAGTTGTTATTCACGAACGGCATTTATCACGTTTAGTGTCGTCGTTGCTGTGTCGACACATTCGTGATGCTTCCTCTTCATCCCTCCATGCAGCTCCACGAAATATACACTGAAAAGTGATGACGGCATGGATCAAAATTTCTCTGGCCTCGTTAAAGCGCATATATCCTGAATCGCGACAAAGTCGGGTTTAAATATGCTGTTATACAGTCAGGCTAAACACAGATTACGTGGTGTCATCGTTCATTTGGAACTGACAGATTTGCTCCGCGGGGTGCTGATAGGGTGCAAGACAAATCATCTTATGAAACAAGCTTCCTGAGGTTCACGCGGCTGCCAGCACATCGCGCCTGTCACGCAGCAGCCAATCAGAGCTCAGTCTCCCTGCAGGAGGCGCTCTGGCGCTCTGGCTGCCTGCTGCCCAGGCTGGATTTTTCACATATATATTTATGGAGCAGCACCTCTTGTGTGAAGTTAGGCGACACATTCCACCTGCTACAGCTGCACCACACGGGAAGCTGGACCGGCTTCTGTTCGCATCCGTCAGTTTTCCTCTGGCAGATTTTGCTTTTGTCAGGCTTCCAACCGTTGCAGACAAATGTCCCAGTCTTCACTGGTTCCCCCCCCAGTAAGAATCCAACACTGGCAGAGTTGCTGCCAGTTATTTAATTTGTTTTTTCCCTAATCAAATTTCAGAGTATTTCCTTACTACCAGCATGTCTTCCACACGCTGATGTGATCAAGCCGCGATGCAAACACGGCAGATCATGGCGCAGCGCCGGAGTGGGACTGCAGAAACCGGACCACACTGATTTATCTACTCCACTTTCCGTTGTGCTGTCAGCGCTAATCCCCGGAGACTGGCGGCGCAGTCGACTGAACTGATCTGAAGTCTGATTACTCAGCAGCCGAGCTGCTGAGCGGCCGAGGTGTCTGTCATAAAAGCGATGATGGCTTTCAGAACCAGGGGCGTGCTGATGAAGAGAAATGTAATTACCTTCACGTCGTCTGGTCGGGGTTGTTTGAAAGGACTTGCCCGTCTGAAGGCACTGAGGCTTCAAAGCCTGAACATCTTCATTACTATTGTTTGGTGATTTAACGATTGTAAAAATATGTAGTTTTTCCATTAAGGCACAAAAATGATAAGTAATTACACAGTCATAACATATTTAGGCAGCTTAAAAGAATTTTAAGGTCTTGATTAAGTAGTAAAAAACCTGGAAAGAGTAGTTCCTACTGTGAGCGAAATAGCAGTGATTGGAAGAAACGTTTAATACTCTACTGGATCATTTTCTGCCTCTTTTATTTCTCAGAGTGAAATCTGGGCGGCTGCAACTATTAGTAGCAGGTTTCATGTTCTCTGCTGCGATGATCAAAAGGTTTTTTGGGATTCGTTCACCTTTTCGACAGCAAGCGTCAAACTCATTTTATCCTCCAAAGTGCAGAGATTTCCTTTTGTTTGAATCCAACCCAAAATAACAGGTTCTGTTCCTAAACCTAATCAAGGCAACGCAGCTCTGGCGTGACAGGGTGAGTCATGTCAGGTGAGGCCATGATGTCCTGAGAGAAGGCCTCATGTTTTGGCCTGTGGGACCACCACTGTGTCACTGTGCATGTTAGGATGCCTGAGACAGCAACATCTGGGGCAGCGTCAGTCCATCTTGAAGAAAAAGACCAAAAACAAGCTAATTTAGAGAGAATCTCAAGCTAAACGATAAAGAGCAAAATCAGGGATGTTTTCAAACCTGAGAGAGCTTTCAGCTTGCTAGCATGGTAAATCATTTATCATCTGCTGTGGAGCTGTAATGGATTCCCTCATTTGCAGTAACTGAACGTGATGGGAGGGCCGTATGCTTGACTCATTATTTTTGGTGGGAGGTAAGCAGATTCTTTTACTTGAACACTCATTAAGCTCAACCATTAGGCTGCAGGGAACCTGCCGAGCTATTACATTAGCATTATGTTTGCAGTTTCTTCCCTCCAGGATGCAGGCTAGCGCGCTCGTTTCCCCACGTGGAATTCTAATCTGATGCACGTTCTCGTGCTATTGTTCGAGCTGATGGCCTTCATTCATCAAGACTGTCCTCCCAAAGTGATTTAAACGGTGTCAGATATCGACTCCATCTGGCAGCAGCTGGCAGATTTACTGTATATTTAAAGCCCCTCTCTGTGAGCATTTCTCAGACAAACTCGCTCTCAGATGACACACACCCTCCTCGTCAACAAATCAACTTATATTCGGGCTAGCGTGGTTGCCCATCGCTCTTTCGTTATGGCCCCCTGGAGGTCCCACAGCCTCATTATATCACCTCTGCTCCATCAGTCTGAAACTCCACGTGTTTCCTCATGCAGAGTTTCTCTCATCTGTCTCCATTAAAAGTTTAAATGGGTCAGTCCAGATTTTGTTTTTCTCACGCTGGTATTTTAACAGTAACTTCCAATTAGCTGGTTTTGCCTTACATGTGGGCAAAGCTGACTATTGGAGAGTTTCTCCTTTATTGTTGACTTTTAAGTAACGACTGGCGGGGTTAATGCATAGGTGGGGGAACAATAATGTTGGATGTTCAAAACCATCCTCACTTCCACTTCTGTATGGATCCATGCAGGTGCCTGGCCCCCTCCCCCACCCGTGTCTACACATTTGCCTGCTGAAAGGTCACTGCTGTTATGGAGGGCACTGCTGTTATGCTGTTTTTCCTGCCAGGTCTACTTTACTGTGGAAGAATGCCAACTAGAAGCTCACAACACACTTCACTGCTGTGGACCTGCTGGGGGTCCTCGCCAGGAGCCCAGCCCTCCGCCTGGCACATCCAGAAAGGATGGTCTCTAAATGGTGACTGCAAGCAGCGCGCCAACCTTTACGACGGATGGATGGAGAGAGAGAGAGAGAGAGAGAAAGAGGATGCAGCTTATTGTTTCACCATTCCGTGGCTGCAGAACATGATTATGGATATACAATACGGCTGGCATATTTTCATGATGGATCGCGCTGCAGAGGCGGGTGACTATCCTGCTCGCATTGTGTGCTCACTAATTAAATGACAAATTGTCACCCAGGATATCTGTATATGTCCCTGGGGCAGACAAACTTTTATTTTCTAATTTGTTAGCGTCAGGTAATGGGTCTGTGGGCGGGGTTCAGGCAGATGGGGAAATTGAAGCGCTCCCTCAATGTTCCCATCATTGATTACTTGGTCCTAATTGATGTGGTCCCACTCATGTGTCAAACGCATCGTAAAGTCAAGATGAAATTGGCGAGCGTTGATTCCGTGAGCACATTTCAGATCTCGGTGCTTATCGATGTAAAAGTAACGAGTCCGAACTGCTGCACTGATCAGCACCCAGCATTGATGTGGGACCAACCATGTGAAATATTCTTAATTAACCGTCTTTCTCACATTATCAGCATCCTCTTTATTTGGAACCATCCGGGTTCAGCTTTTTGTGTAATCCCAGGAACATCGCATCAAAGCCAGCAGCATTCATGTTGCTGTATGAGTGACGGAGCCGTTAGCAGCTACAACAGTTCAGCCCAGGGGTGGGCAATTATTTTGCCTGAATGGCCACATTGGGTTTTAGATCTTGATGAAGGGGCCGGCCAGGAGGTGCAGGAAACTAACCCTGAAATGAGGATCGGAGATTAACTAAAAATCCTGCTTGATGCACTATGACTGAGGAAATATTTTGAAAATCTGTAAATTTGTCCAACTAGAGATGGATGATGAAGCTCCAAATGATGTCTGGCCCCATCTTCTTGAGACATGTTAGCATGCTAGGTGAAGGGGGGGTCTGAACCTTTTTCTAACCAATCAAGCCGACAACCCTATTAATTTGGATTTTAGAGAAATTATTGTGAAGACTCTGCGGGCCGGATGAAATAGTTCATCGGGCCACATGTGGCCCCTGGGCCTTAGTTTGCCCACCTCTGGTTTAGCCAAAAATCCGTGCAGATGGAGGACAAATTCTTTGGTTTCTGGCAGCATTTCTGCAAACAAGAGTATGGTAATAGGAATCAAACTCTCAACCTGTGGCTGAGACTGCAGATTTGGTTTAGTATAGGTCCGACTTTTGTATGGCGGTCAAAATAATTCCAGTTTGTCTCCCAGGAACACATTTATGGTCAAAAATCACTCAGCCGTAAATCCTTGTGTCGTGGCTCCATAAACTATACAGAGAAAGTAGAGAGATAAAATTTAAGTCGATGGACACCAGCACACGGAAGACTTTCAGTTCAGTGTAAATAAACTACTTCTCAACCAAGTCCTGCCAACTGTTTTTTCCTTTTTGGAATTAAAAAAAAGTGGTGAAACAACATCAGACTGTGTCCAGAGTGCATCTTTGACACATTACAGTGTTTAACGTTCAACCTGATGGTTGATCGCTCAGGATCAACGTTGGGTTTTGAATCTTTAAACTGCAGCAGGGCAGAGTTTCGTCAAGGCCCAGTAACAGTGGTGGATTCTCGGGATAAGTCTGGCCTCCTGCAGTTTTTGATGCTTTCTAGAGGTTTTTTTTCACAATCTGGACAGACGACGTTGAGGCCATTTATCACAGTGGGCTAACTAGCATCTCTAGTCCTCACTAAGTTTACAGGTAGAAGAAACAAGTTGCTCTTTATGAACAAATCTAACAATCCTCTCCTTGTAATGCTTTGTAGGTGAGTCATGTGAGCGCCCCACGTGCCAGTATTATTCTGGCCCTGCATGCTGGGTGCATCGGCCCCGCACAGCCAGCAGAGGCGGAAGAACAGTCACGCTGAGAAAGCGAAGCCTGGACCAGCCCAGAAAAAGGAAACAGCAGAAGCCTGAGGTCATATTGCGACAGAGATGCTCTCCTGGACTATGGAGCGATCCCTGTCAGGTCATTCATGTCCGTTCCTGCAGCTCACTCAATTATACCAGCAACATACGGAGAAGTCAAATATTCAGGATATCCAGCCAGCACATTAACATTCATGCTTTCATTGCCTGCATAATGCAACAGCCCACAATTCCATCCGTCTGGTAGGATAAATATGTCAGAACTGCTTGTATCGTCCGATTTTGCTGCAGAAGGTATTTAAAAGTGGGATTCTAGTCAATCCCTCTGGCCTTCCTCCATGGGAACAAGCAGACCTTGTTCCAATAACTGATTATACTTCCAGACATGCAGATAACCTGACACAGTGACGCGAGAGCCATTAAACAGTTAATCCTCGCTGGTCAAGCATCTGTTCTCATTAATTTAAATGGCACTGACCTCTTTCATAATGATGAATGATGGGCCACATGCAAGCCCCCATCAGGTTGGATAGAATCCGGAATGATCTCCAGAGGTGGTCTTCGCCATCTCACCTGCATTATACAGCTTTTTATCTCTCCCAGAAAGAAAGGAACACAAAGGGACATGATTCCATCCTCCCTCAGCAGCTCTCTGAATCTTATTTTTAATATTTTCCTCTGACTTCACATTTTCCAACTTTTAAAGTTCTGAGTTTGCGTCGGCGACCTTGAATCTCAGCCACTAAATCTAATATTTTCATCTGTTAGAGTGAACAACTTTAAGGTGAATCACTAAATTGCAAAAAGTATTGGTGTGAATGTTTAGAGCTGGCTCATGTTTGAATGCATGCTGTAGTAAATCCTGCCTTATAGCCTCTCATGACCCTCTGGATCCACTTTCCAACTGGTTCTGCTCTTCCCCTTTTTGCTCCAGTTTCTGACAGAGCTTAAATTTTTCTGTGTGTACAGACAGAATCAGTATGAGCACATGCTTATCTCATATCTTATTTATGAGCCGATGCAGGGTTTTGCTGGGCACCAGCTGGTTCCTGCAGCCCAGCACAGACAAACAGGTGAGGTGCTGCATACTGAGATAAGCATCACTCAAACGTGCTGGCACTCCCAGCAAGAGCCCTGAAAATCAATATCATCACCTTTTTGGAAACGATAAGAGTAATCCACAGATGGATGGGCAGATCGGACATCTGTTTGCGTGTTTGTGTGTGTGCGGCCTGGCCCAGTCTGCTACCGACCTTGCCTGGAGCTCGCCTGACCTCTCTTTCACGTCTTCCTGCTGAGTCATGGTTCGCGTCCAGACAATGGCCCGTGGTCTCTCTTGGTAGCCAGATGGCCACTGCTGCTTTGGGGCTGCGCTTCCAGCAAATGTACTTTCATTTGACCTCTCAGTAAGTTGCTGACAGGAAGCGCAAAACTTTCATCCTTAAGTCTGATGCTGATGTGATTTTTAGCTGGATTTAGCTCTTTGATCGATGGATCTTGTCAGAATTAAGGCATCTGAACCGGCACCGCTGACTTTGGGAACCCTCGCTGACGAATGGCACTGTGGCTGGACACATCCCTCAGCCCTGCAGGAGCATTTTGGCGCATTAGCATCTACATTTGCTGGCTTTAAAAGTTCAACAGAAAGCCAATTAGTTGTCAAAACTTCAGCGTGAAATGACAAAAATGCGATGAATCCGAGGGCGTGCTGAGCAAGCTGCCCACTACAGCACAGCAAAGCAAAAATCCTCCATCAGTTTGGCTTCTTAATCAGGCAGAGTGGGCAGAACCTTGCAGAAGCTGGCCGACAACAAGCTAGCTGTGCGGCAGTTGAGCTGAGGAGACGACAACACCGCAGGCTCAGAACGCTCAGCTTTAAACATAACCGTATATTCTAATGAGCTAACTGCGCTAATAAAGCCGACTGGTATTGAGCCAGCCTTAATCACCGCAGGGGGGATTCGTTCAGAGTGACAGGCATAGATTTAAGTGTGCAACTCGGGGGGGATATATATACCCCTATTGATCATAAATCCATGTGAATGGCCTGTCCGATGTCAATGTGACAAAGGCGATATCGACTATTCTGTTAGGCACTAAGCCGTCAGGAACCTCCGAGTCCTTCAACAGTGATTTCAGAGGCTGCTGCATCCCTCCAAGGTTAACGAGTTAAATCAACAGTGTTGACAATGAAAGTCGCCGTTTCTCTGCTCTGCTGACTTTTGCTCTGCCACAGCCTGTAGCTTAGCTCGTCGGTGCAGGGCGTGCACGTGTGGCCTCAGTAATAATTCAGTCTGGGCAGTGAGGCTCCACCAAAGTTCCCCCCAGTGCGGACGTGGACAAATGAGTGGTGTTTGCAGGCCAGCAGAGGACCGGGGGGTGGGGGGTGATTGCTTCTTTAATCCACCTGCTACTTAATCAAGCCCAGCAAAATGACAAACTACGCGTGACCGACCGCTTCTGAAAACAGCCAGCAGATCCTCGTCTCCTGTCTCTTCATAATTCAAACAAACGACATGGGTTACCTCCGGAGCTGTCGCCACCACATCATCAGCCAGCGTGTAACACCACAGCGAGACAGCAGCTCAACGGTGATGCATTGCAGCCCCGTGACCCCGGCTGCATTGCTCATCAACGCGAAACAGGCAGAACAGCGTTGTTTCAGCGCCCTGATTGACAGAGGACGCCCGACAGGTGCTGATGACCGTCAGGTCTCTTCATTGTGCTGTTTTGTTTTATTCATTGACAAATCCAACCGCGAAATAAGCTGCCAAACACAGTTTAGATAAATCATCATACTGACAAAATATAAAGAATCCAGCTGCTCCATTTAAAACATGACAGCCAGATTGGCAGCTTCATGTGCAATTCTATGTTTTCGTCTTGGTATGTTCACCTTTTTCCAAAAGTTTGTGACACCATCTCAGTATAACAGGTAGGAGAGGGGATAAAAAAGAATAGGAGACAAGTTTTGCATTTCAATATTGTTTCATGTAAATTGCATTAGTTATCCACTCAGGGTTCTTCTCTTTGCCCGAACACATCCGTCAGGTGAGCAAATCAGTTCTGGGAAGAACTCTGAATGCATGAACGCAGCACTGAATGGGATGCAGCTGAATTTTTATGCATATGTTTTAGACATAAGGCATGTAGGCTGCAGGAAAAACTCCCCCTCTCCTGGGACACTCAAGAGTACCCATACTACCCAATCGTGGTTGGATTTCATAAGAGAGAGAGAGGGGGAGAGAGGGAGAGAGGAAAAATGGCTTCTTTGAAGCACAACAGAAAATACAGATGAGGATCATATTCTAAATATGCAGGGCAGCTTCAGCATTTTCCCTCCTCGTGTCCGTTTGATCCGGCTGACGGATAGATGTGGTCAGCCCGTTTGGTCCGTTCGCCGTTTACATCCACATCACCACAAGCAAATTTAGATACCAGTGACTTTAACTGGAAAATAATGAGCGCTTTGCGGTGGCGTGAGGCCAGCTGCCTGAGCGAGATAGCACAGCGTCCCCCGCAGATACATATCAAAATTAATTTGCTGGAGGGAAGTGCTTATCGTTTAAAGATCCTGTCCATCAAAGGAGTGAGTCGTTCCATCAAAATGGGCGCTGAGAGACATTTCTGCTGGTGTGTCCTGTAAAAAAAAAATCTATAATTAGTGGTGGATAGCTGGGTGCTGAATCCTGTCAAAGCGGCTCCATTATAAACTTGCATGCAACAGCCACTCAGGAGCAATTTGATGTTCAGCAATGTTAGAGAATAAGGTCTTATATAGCGAGTGCAATGCTGCCCCTGGTGGGCGAAATCTGCAACACAACAAGAAGTTGATTTCCGTCTGTTGGCATGAACGATAAAGCTCCCTAAAGATGCTGAGGTTCTGTCCCCTCAGTAGGAGCAGGAGCCCATTCTCATAGAAAACTGCTGTGGTAATATGTGCACCTCCGGTCAGAAGCTCCTCTGAAAAGCACCACACGATTGAAATGGCTGCCCCTTTCAGTCCCAGCGAGCGCTGGGCATTGTTCCCAAATTCACCCTCGTCTGACTGACAATCCACTGGATACGTTCCAATTCAGGTAATTTTCACAATATGTCCCAGGCCTCATGGGAAATTTCACCTTCAGCACCCACCAATTCCCTCCTCTACCCAAGCAAAATGGGTTTCCGGCTATTGAAGGACAGAAAATTGCTGAACCTACGTGGAGAGACATTTGCTAGGACTTGATAGGACCCCTGTGATTACTGTGAAGTGGAATTACCTCATTTCATCACAGAATGCACCTTCTGCCGTTTGGCACAGCCTTCTGATAGTCTGCGTCCAGCTGATGCAGAGATTAGAGGCTCGGGCTCGTGCTCACCAGCGGCAGGACGGAACTCCCAGAATTATATCACATTCATTTAACTGCATTCCTTGTTCTGGAGACATTTGCATGCGTCTGGAGTGCATTCAGGGAGTGGATTAACAGAAGTCCAACCTTTTCATCCTCTCCGCAGGGCTGTAATGATGCTTGAAATTATCAAGTAAAACCTTTTTAAATAAGAACTTCATCACGTATGGAGAGGGAAATCATCCATAAGTTGATTTTTGAATTATCAGGGTAGCTATTTATCACTACAGATACTCTATAGGCTGCAGTTTTTCATCAAAGACCGCTGAACCTGGACCCGTCCTGAGACAAAAACTCAACATTGCCTTAAATGAGCAGAATTTGACGTAAATGGAGACGCCTTCAGGGTGTCTCCATTTACATTTACGTTTTTTATTCCCATCACATCTTTAAGTGCTTATTTTTTTAAGATTGTAATCTTTAAATTAATGGTTTGCATTTTAGCCACTGAAAAGGTGACAGACTTCTGACAGACACACCCTCTGGCCGTGTGTGGGTCTTCTCTTTCTGTATTGTTAAGTTTAAATAAATCTTCAGTAAAACTTATTTGAAGTACCATTTTTTTTAAATTAAAATATGGCCTTAAATTGTAGAAATTCCAGGAATGCCAACCAAGAACTTTCTGCAAAAGCTAAATTTACCAGAACTAACATTAAGGATGTAAAAATTGATGGGTTTTGCTCCTCTTTTAAGAAATTAACAGTAAATCTTTGACAAGGAATAGCTGAAAGATAAATGATTAAACGTCAGAATGAGCTAAAACTCAAGGTATAGTTGTTTTAACGCGAGCAGATGGATCCCTCGACCATAGTGTCTGAAGCTCGGGTGTTCTCTCTGCTGTATTGACTGTAAAGCCCCCTTTATTCCCAGCCATTTCCCTCCAAACAGTTTGTTTATTGGCAGCGAGCAAACAGAGTGGCGCCGCCATTGCTCATAACTGGGCCAACGTGGATTTGAGGAATAATTAAATCAATAATCCACCATCTGCGATATGATCTTGTACACTGCCTACAAGCAAGATCAACGCTGGATGTATCCTGATCGTTCTGACAAATTATCAGCAAATGGGAGACAGACTGAGGCTCGAGTGCTACGACCGGTTTCCGTTTTTAAAAAAAAGTCGAGAAGAAAATATGAAATTCACTGGCTCGTCTTCATACACACAGTTTCATCTGACCCAGGACACTCAAGCTAAATAAGAAACCTTCTTTAGTGGGTGTAAGTTGCAATAATACTGATGTAGCTCCTTGTGTGAGGAGCTCCACTCACACGCCACTCTGAATAATGCGAGAGATTGAAATGCAAAGAGTAAAAGTCTGCATATTCAAGAGAAAGTGTGCTAGATGTGCAGTTCAAAGATCAAATCCTACAAACCCAGAACACAAAGAAAGTCCAGAGAATGTGAGCTAACTTGTGAAATAAGCTGAAGTTAGGTCTGGCACAGAGAAACAGAACACAAGCCTGAAGACTACAGAGCAGGGAAGCAGCCAGCGGATATACGAGGAGGGGGAGGAGACGGTTAGACGCATGTGGAAGACAAAGAGCTAATTAATATCAGGAGGGAAGGGGAAGATGTGAACACAAGAGCAGGCTCAACGCAAAACGACAGACGGATAATAAAACTGAACAGGACTTCATGATGCATCTAAAGCTTTTACAGCAGAAGTTTAAAGTGAAAGCTTGTCCTCAGCCTGATACAAATGGTGGAAAAGCAGCCGTGATGGATGAAAGCATCTGGGCGTCTGTGCCAACCTCTGTCCAAACTTCTCTGGCTGATGTTTCCTCACACACCTGCCTCAGCCGTCATGCTTGACCGCGGAGCACTATGTGAAATGAGGACCGGGCCTGGAATGCAAACCATTAATTGTTGAAGTCTAGAAGTCAGACTTTTCTCAGCGACAGAGAAGCATAAACACAAGTGACAATTAGCTGGAATTTAATGGATCGTTCCAAATCAGCGCATCCTTCTGCCTCCCTTCAAAACTGTCAGTTTAATTTTTTTTTTATGTTACAGAGATACAGTAAATTCAACACAGTAGGCCACCATCTGCTTGGTTTTAGCATTTTAATAAGGTTATGTTGTGGTTTCTTGACTAAAATTTCCCTGTAGATCAAACAGAAAAGCTGCCGTTTTATGAAAACACACATGAAGGCATGCTTTCATCTCCGAATCATTTGGTGGCATTAAAAGTGGCGGCCTTCGTGCTCTCAAACGCAGCAGCGTGCGCAGAAGACGTGCGAGTGCAGAAAGCAAAGTCCTTTTCTTCCAGATTCCTGTTTATCACTTAGCTTTCATCTTCAAAGAGGATGCATCCCGTTTTCTTTGACCTCCAAGCCGCATCCAAGCTGCTGTCGGAGTAGATAAGCAGACCAGATTGGTCGGGATGTGTGGCTGTTGATTTGACTGGCAGGCTGTTTAAACGTCAGCCTTGCAAACCTTATTAAACCACCTTTGTCTTGTGACCTGGCATATTTGGGCACGATGTGGCTGCAGCTCACCTGTGCCTTTGAGTCTCTAGTGCTGCAGGCTGTTTGAACATGGCCGCGAGCGTGGATCGACTACAAACGGACCCAGGACCAGCCCCACTCGGAGGGTGGGATGAAAGTCCGCTTCCACAGGATTCGCATAAACCCACCACGCTCCCACAGGAGTGCCTTTGTTCATAATTTGAGCCAAAAAATGTGTTTTATTTCTCCGATTCCCTGCTGCCTGCTACACTCCGGCTGGCTTTGAAACAAAACAGCAGTCGGTAAATCCTGAAATGAATGTTTAATAACAACAACATTATCTACCACCTCCATGGCAGCGCTTCACTCGGCGTCTCGCTGGGGGATGTCGGAGGAGCGAAGGGCAACGCGCTGCAACCTCCACGCTGCTTTTCCTGGACAGCCGAGCGGCGGAGCAGACAAGGCCGACTTCTAATTAATTTTGTTCTTGTGAATGTAATTATGATTCAACAAAAGCTCGTGGCGAAAAGAAAAGGAACCTGCCAGCAAATCAAAAGTCGTGTCATGAAAACATCCCAGTGCGTTGGAAATAATATAATTCTGCTTTTGCAGAGCAGAATTTGTCCCTTTATTCCATTTAATTGAAACTGGAGCTTACCTACTCTGTAAGCGTCTGACTCTCAACTAGCCTCACACGCTGCAAATGCTGACAAAGCAGGACATTTGTCTTCGTTTTGCACAGGTTGACACAAAAATAAATTTATTAAAAAAATGAATGATGAAAAAATAACAGTTGGACGACAGTGGCAACGATGAACCAACACCAGGAGGAGAATATCTTGGTAACATTTAGTGCAAAAACCAATTTGCCTTCAAGAGCTTGTGAGAAGGCAACAAAAAAGGCCATTTAAAATCACCTGTTTGAGTCATTTTTTTAGTCTTCAAGTGTATCAAGAAGCTGAAAATACTGAGAAAATCAGGTGGGCTTTAGTGGTACCAGAAAGCGCCGTGTGTTAAAGTATAATTTCTGGTCCTGCACAAGGTTTCTCCCTGTTAAAAGAGAGTTTTTCCTTGCCACTGTGCTTCCCTGGGGTTCAGGCTCTGGGTTTCTGCCTCTGTAAAGCACCAAGAGGCAATTGTAAAAAGGCGCTATATAAAATAAACTGAATTAATGCCAAAAAGGAAGCTTTTGGAAAAACTTACATGAACATTTAAAAATACGCTGGAGTGTAATTCAAAATAGATCAACATGTTCGACTGCCGCAGATGAGTTCAGCCAGGTTTTCATCAATGGCCCCTCCAGCCAGTCTGCTCAGATTCACGATTTCCGTTTTTTTGTCGAGTTCAGATTAAAGCGATTGCGGTGGTCCGTCAGACACGACAATCGGAGCGTCTCTCGGTACCAGGGGCTGCGAATCCCACTCAGGACGGGAACAGAGGTGGGATTTCTATTTGTTGAATCCTTGAGCAATTTATTTACTACTCTTCCAAAAAGAAAGTTGTTAGTTTGGTTCCAGGATCTCGTTTCAGTCAACTTTTTCCCGGAAAAAAAACTAACTTGTGTTTCATTTCCAGAAGCTTGCTGATTCTGTCTAACATTGAGGGTTTAGGTGATGGATGGGGGGCAGTTAGAGCCACCAGCGGAATAACAACAGACTGGAAAATACCAGGAAATTGCAAAGTTGAAAGAATCAAACAGAAGCACCTAGTTCATCGTCAAATCACCCAGAAAGTGTTTGTGTGGCGCAACAAGGAGAAAGGCTGGAAATAAGAACAAAGCAGCCTGAAAGAAACAAATCAGAGACGCATGAGCGATCAAAGCTCTCGTAGGGCTGAATTCATAATTTTGCCCGCAGGTCACCTCAGATTATTCAATATTCAGTGATAAAAGCGAGAGAAAGCAGAGCACCACGGATCAGTTCACCAGCTTTTCCTCGAGACGCCGAAATGTTTTCTGCTTTGAAATCAAACAGATCTTTGACCACTTCAAGACGTCTCTGTAGTCAAGATTTCCAAGCCGTGAATATAAATTTCATCCAGGAGCTGAAGCTATTTAGTTTTTTCAATTATACTGCGGCTGGCTCTATTCCATTTTCTAAAGCTTCCAAAAAAAAAGGAGAAACAAAATAATTTAATTTCCACAGCACATTTAAGTAATAGAAAACACAGATTTTAATATGGAAATACACGTCTGCAGAGAAAGCTTTTCAGTTAGCTCAAAATTTAAATAAAAAGGAGGAAGGAATATGCAACAACGTGTAACAACGCGAGCCCGGAGGCAGCAACATTGTTCTTAAACTGAACACAAATAACCTCACAATGTGGCTCACGCTTAAAATTAGCGAAATGAAAGACACTTATTAATTTGATTGGGTTTAATTAAGGTGATCAAGTGTTTAAATAACCCCAAAACCCTTAAATGTACCAACGGAGTGAGTCAAAAAACACACGTATGCTACAACGATGACCCGATGCTGAAGAAATCCCTGTGTCTTTGGGTTCCTCTGAGTTTTGCTCCAGACGGGGACAGTTACTCCTCTTTCAGTTAAGTTCAGCCCTGACAGGTAAGAGCTGGGACCCTGCGCTCTGCAGCCCTGCCCCTGCAGTATCCAACAGGGCTTACTTCTGCTGGGATATTCAGCTTACTGCTGCTGTGTTCCTCTAATCCCGTGAGCTGGGTCCCGGCTAACGGCGCTAACGCTGAAAGCCGCAGTGACAAGGAAGCGGCGGCTGACAGCTTCACTGATGATTTGTGTAGGAAAGTAGCCATATGTCCTATATTTTCTCACATTGTAGCAGCATTTGCCTGATTATAGTTGCATTGTTTTTATAATTAATATTCTTGTGATGTAGAGAACACTGACGGTCTCTATCTCCAAATGTTTACATGACATTTCCTCCTATAGGAAGAAATGACTCATTGTTGATTATGGCTGGCTGGTAACACTCAGGGTGACACACACACACACGGCTTTCTGAAGCCACCAGGCAGGTTGTTGAGAGCGTGCAGAGCGCTCTGAAGGGAACCATGAGAAACTAAGACAGATGTGCTGAGGACAGCATCATATAGTTGGTCGTGTTCCAGTGCTTCTCAGGGAGAGTAAAAGGCCAGACACAGAGGAAGAGAGAAGAAATACAGATGCAGAAGCGCTGGACAGTCTGCAAAGGAGAGATGCAGCCAACATGGAGGCAGGAACAGGAAATGGTAGCGAGGATGAATATGTCAAGAAATAAAGGCCGGTTTTCTTTGCAGAAAGAATAGAAGCAGTCCAAAAAGACACTGCTGCATTTAAAAGTTAAGAAGTAATTAAAGGTGCTGGAGCAGCGGTGTGAAGTCTGCACAATTTGTTCTATTGTAAATCTGCAGCAACCAGGTTTGGGCCCATTCAAGGCCTGGAACATTTCTGGCCCTTTGTTTTCATGCGAGTAATCAGGAAAGGTAATGGACATGAGAGAGAAGACGGAGTCTTTTAACAAAGGGATTAGAACAAAACAGGGGGTACGGGCAATGCAAAGAGCCAGAAGAAGACACAAAACATATGGGGTGAGCGATAACAGGACGGAGAAGCGCAGGTACTCGTCCAAGTCCGTGTGGCTGAGCGGGGGTCCCTTGATATGGAAATGGGGCTCTGTAGTATGAATGTTTGATGGCTGCCGGGACTCCACATGCAGGGAGGACCAACAAAGCATGAAATATACATTACAACAGGAGGCAGAGATGTGTGCCCCGCACACACAAGTTTACACACACCTCTGAACGCTCGCTGTCGCTTAACCTTCGGTCGAGTGAAGACCTGGAGAGGCCGTTAAAGTTTCATCCACACGTGTGTCCTGCTCATCCTGAGTCAATTCAGATGATGTAAAAGCAAAGTCTTAAATCCTGGGTTCTCTGGCCTGTCAGAGGTCGTCACGTTAATCGCTTTCAGGCCCGACTGAGCCCCTTCCTGAGCCGTTGCCTCCCAACTCAACCAAAGATGGTGTCGGTGGCGGGCAGACTAGAATTACAACATCGTCTATTCCTGCTGATTAAATTAAGAAATGTCAGGTTGCCAACACGTCTGGAGACACTCGATGACTTGTTAGGAGACCGGCACCTGCTTCACGAGGACTGCTTTGTACTCGCGCACTTTGTCATCTCCTTCCGCACAACAAAACAATCCCTCCGCCCAGCTTCAAGCATCTCATTCCCCTCACTTGTCTTCGTGCTTCCTGCTTGCTGAGACTTCCCATTAGCATGCCAAACATATTCCAGCCTTCATCCTCTCCAGCACACGGTTCTGAGCGGCTGTGGGGACCGTCTGTTTGTACAGTCTGAAGTTTGAGCTCTGCCACAGGGATTACCCTGAAAGCCTTTTAGTCATTTCATCTCAAGACTAATAACCTCCGCTGTGGCGTGTAGTTGCATGACAGGGTGATTTGCTGCACTGCATTAAACAGTCGCTTGCATTAAAGTATCACTTCCTGCAGGTGACGGGAGTCCGATTTTGTGGTTTGCACGCTCTGGTCGGCAGCTGAAAGACTTTAAATGCTGCAAGAAGTAGGGAAGAAGCTGGAGCCCCTTGGATTGCAAGCTCCAGGTTCATCTGCAAACTGGTTCTAGTTCCATTACAAATATAAAATAATGCGTCTTAGAGGAGGTACATGGGGCAGTGCTGCTGCTTAAAATAAATTACAGCAGGTTGAAACAAAAAAAGGGGGGAATTGGAAGCCAAGTCCTCCATAAAGGTGCCAATAAAGCCCTCGAGTGTGTTCACGCAGCCTTTAAAATCAGCAAACTGTAGAAGGAACCTGCAGCATTCATCGTTTTCCTCCCTGTACTCCAGCCTGATGGTGCTCCGCAGGGCCGAGAACCAATTAACCCATCTGCACCACTGCGGCTTCTGAACGCCGCAACAAGCGCCGAGGTGCCAAACGACATAATGGCGCTGGGCTCGGCCTGCGCTGGGATCTCCTCCCCGCGGTGCAGCTGAATAAAACACAATTGGCAGCCCAGGAGGCAGCGACACACAGCTCTACCGCTGAGCAGGTGATGATGGCGCCATTGTGCGATTGCCATTCTTCTTTGATTTTTGCTCTTTGCAATGTGCCTGAAATGCACACTTCAGCCTTCCACGCCTGAGTGGAACAGTCATTTGAGGGGAAAAGCTTGAGATAAATACAATGAGTAAGAAGTGGGATGACGTTGGGCTGCATTTATGTCAAAACACGTGATTTATTGTTTTTCTAAGAGCTCTGAGCAACCAGATAACCAGAATCACAGCATCAGATGCAACTTCTCCCAAAAGAAATCCACCATTTTCCTGTAGATGCAATCTCCTTTGCCCTCTTTTAAAGAGGAGCGATAGAGACAGAGCTTCTCTTGATGAAAAGTGCTTCAGCCCATGTTTTTGCCATTACTGGACCTCTACAATTTACTATATCCTCCAACGTTTTCAGCGACAGGGGCATCCAAGAGTTAATACATCACAAATGTTTACTTTTCCATCACTGCAGTTCGACCAGCGTTTACTGGCCCAGTGGGAAAACTTGTTTTCCCGCTTTCTCTAGGTGAGCAGGACAAGTCAAGACGAGCTGACTGTCTGTAGATCAATATTATGGTCATGTGACGCACAAGTCCCTCAAGTTTAAGGTGAAATAGATCTTGAATCTAATCTGAATTTAATTAATTTTTAGATCGCAGATGCTGGCTCACTGAGGGCTGTGATCTGCTCGGAGTTACGGGTTCGTTTCCATGGTTTGACCTGTGGTCTCACCAGGTCGGGTGGCGTTTTCCTCGTTGCCAACGTTGCCGTTGCAGCTGCAGTGATGCTCTGGCATCAGAATCAGCTGATCAGCAGCGACTTAATGCCGCTCTGCTTTTCCAGCTCTGACACGTGATCCAGGTTTCAGCGTCAGTGTGAATCTGCATGCTTCTAAACGGCTCATTTTCACCCTGCAGTGAATCACACACCTTGTGCTAAACGGCCCCACCGCTCCCTCACTTGCTCGCATGCTGTCAGCGTTTAATTGTGAAAACAGACATCCGTGCCACCTGTTTACCTCACCCCTCCATCAACAGTCTGATGCATGGTTCCTGTGTGCAGTCTGCTTGCTCTCCATGTGTCTGTGTGGCTTTTCTCCAGTTTTCAGTCTGAAAACACAAACACCAGGCCGACTGGCTGAAATTGCCCTCATTCAGGCGTGTGTGACTGGATGCTGTGTGCACCCTGATTAGAAATAAGAGGCTATTAAAACCGGATGGATAACAGATTTGGATATGGTGCATGCTTCAACAATTTTATCATGCATGATTGCATCCGTTGTCCTTGTGAGCAACAAGCTGGTCCTTGATTTCATGTCTCTGCTGGACAGACAGCGATGGCTGGAAGATGGAGGCAGAGAGATGAAATCGTTTTCAGAGGGGGGAAAAAAAAGATGTAATAACAAGCTGAAAGTCCGAGCGAAAACAGCAGGAAGATTCCTGGGAGATGAAACACAGCAATCACTCCTACAGTCGCCCTCTGACCTCTCATTGATTTAGCCCACATCCATCATCTGTAGTTACACAAGCCTGTTGCACTAACATCACGCTGCATTCCTTCAGCACAGGGAGGGTTTAGACTAACAAGAGCGCCATCATGTTACTTTAAATGAAATCATTTAAGCCATCGGCAGCGAATCGGAGAATTATGTTTATGTTCCATTTCCAGATTCTGGGTATCTGCCTCAACATCTGAGACCAAGCAGGTCAACCGACCAGCTCATACACACCAACATCCATTAAAGCTCTTCTACAAGCTCTGATTAGCTGTGACGCTGGTCAGGCTGATGGCAGAAAACATCGACTGGTGCTAAACTGGGCTGAAGCTGTTTTTAAACCAGGCTGGAATAAAATCGAAAGAAAGGAAACATGAACTGACCATAAAAACCTCAGCACACACACACACACACAAATCTATCAGCAATTACATGATCACAAAATTGAGTTTCTGTTCCGTCATCAGACCGAAGCCGCGTTATTTCTTCGTCTGTGGTTGACCCAGTGGATCATGTGCTCCTCATTTGGCCTCAAGTAACTGCTGGAAGTTCCCCTCATCTTCCCAACATCAGCTTTGCTGTAAATATGAACGTGGACATGAACGCTTCAGGAGAACGCTTGGACCAACACATCCACCCACACCCTCTCAGACTGCATATCTGTGCTTCACCACTGAATCGATCTCAAACAGGCTGGACTTAAACAATCCCCAGAACCTTGGTAAGAACTGAAACTCCTCATAGCACACCTACTTCACGAGGACTGAGATTCAGCCGCCGTCAGCAAGACAAGAAACCAGAAGATGCAATTTAAAAAAAAACCCAACAAAGACTGAACTGCATGATGCCCACCAGGCTAAAGCTAATGATCTGCTGCCACCACTGGAGCCACCAGTCTAACCGTAGCCATGTCTTAATGACTGATTTACTGGAGGTGAGGGACAGAGAAGACAGGTCTTGTGCATTTATTTTGGAGACTTTTTATTTAGCACAGTTGTGTTTCTTCGTGTGTGTTGAAAGGTAAATGCTTTTTGGACTGATGTGCTTTGCAGTTGATTCCAGGCCATCTAGTAGCCAGACTCTGGACCCAATGGCACCAAAGACAAGGTTTGGACCCAAGTTCAGGCTAGCTGTGCTATGTAGAAGACGGGCACAGCTAGGTTTACACTCAGGACAACACACTCATTTCAGCTCCTCATACACACAACCCAACAACACCCCAAACCAGGCCCAGACTGGCAAGGCCAGGCGGGAGAGGACAGCTTATATACACAAGGGAGGGGCTAAAACAACGAGCCCAGGTGAGTCCCAGGTGAGACACAGATGAGTCCCAGGTGAGTCCTGAGTGAGACACAGGTGACCGATATCAGGTCAATCAGGGAGCTGCGAAAATGTGACAAAATGGAAAATAAAGAGGTAGAAACAATAAAAAGTAAAATAATTAACAAGAAATCCACTGACCAACTGCTGCAGAGGAGGAGCTAATCTCAAAACCTGTAAAAAGTGATATAAAATATGACAAATGATCAAATCAAACCTGGCTCACGTGTCTGGTTCTGTCTGGCTTTGTTTGACTTCTGCAGGTTTGAGTTCTGAAAGACTGAGCTCAGATTTCAGTGGTTTCTGTTGAGTTTCAGTACATTTTGCAGTAAAATGCTTGTTTTCTCCTCCCATCTGCAGGTTTTAAAGCCACTTCCAGCAACGAAAATCAGCATATAGAGTCCAAATAAAAAAAAAAAATCCAGTTTCCAGTTTGAGAAAAGGCCATTCCAGTAAAGGTTTTCCAGGCACCTCCCAGCAGCTGTGTGAGCACGCGCCCCTGTGTCGTGTTCATATTCACATCTACACGACTTGATTAATTATGGCCTCCATGGTACACAGGCAGAGCGTTCAGCATCATTACCTCCAACCTGATTCGTCTGCATCTGAATCGTGCGCTGTCTGCTAACTCATTAGCTAGTGTTCCTGGAGCTGCTGTGTTTATCAGCCAGCAGGGTGAGGTGTTATTTACACATGCAGGCATCCATTTTTTTACCCTCTGTGTCACAGGAACAGTTCGGTGTGCTCCCAGGTTGCCTTTAATAAAAACCACTTTCTAAGGCAGAACAAATCTCATCCAGAATTCTTTTCTTTTGCACGTGAAGGGCTAGTTTCAGCAATTTCTCTTTATTCTGGGGCCAGATGTTCTCCTTAAAGCTTCATTAGGCTCTGTAAGCACAGATAAATGTACAGAAGCAAATTCTTAATGGAGAACTTTGTCATTATCCACATCATCGTCATCTCCTTGCTAATCATTTATCACCTGAGGAAAGAAGAGCTGACAGAGGAGAGAGGTGAGTAAAGGCATATTATTATCTTTTAATAGCTTTCCCAGGGGAGGAGAGAGCCCATTTAATGTTCAGCTAATGAAGGAGAGAGAGCGAGAGAGAGAGAGAGAGAGAGAGAGAGAGAGAGAGAGAAAGAGAGAGGGTGTAAATGAAAAGGAAGGCTGGGGAGGGGTGAACGGACAAAGACAAATCAGAGAATGTAGATTTCCTTAAGTGACCAGTTAATCTCTCCAGTTGAGTCACAAACACCCAGGTGTGCTCTGTTGTTGACCTTCTGTTTGTGTGCAGCTCATCAGTGCAGGTAGACGCTCCTCAGACACTCGGGGAGCCGCGGCCACCAGAAGAGCTCAGGCTCCCTCAGCAACGGCTGCTGCCCTCCGCTCAGCAGCTTTGTACTCCCACCACAGAGTACAAAGCTTTTGACATGTTCTTGCAGACGCCAGCAGTGGTTAAAAGCAGAATTTCATCTCTTCTGTGTCTGTCTGTTCCTTCTTGTGTTCACAGATGTTTCCCAGAACAAACGAATGAGCTTTCTGGAATGATTGGTGGCCAGTGATGGAGGCTGCCAGTAATTCTGGAGGGCAGTATATCTCCTACGCTCCCACAACTTTGCGCCTGCTCTTCCTCCTCTCTTTGCTCAGCCTTATCTCACTTTTCAGGATCTGCATTATTCATGGGCTTTTTTTTTTTGTCTCCTAGTCGGAAATTATATTGTGAGAAGGAGCAAACAACAGGGATTTGATTTTCTGATCAGGACTGAGCGTCGCAGAGTCGCACGCAGCCTCGATGCCCCAGTCCGTACGGAGAAGGTTGGATCTTTGGGGCAGATTTGTTGGTGATCAGTTTCTTCAGACAAGGACTTTATTCACATGAGGTAATCAAGTTTAGCTGAACTGATTCTCACCTCAGTCACTCCAGACGATGTTTTATGTGAAGTCTGTCTGGTTTCATTTCATGATCGGTTGTTTTCGGACAAAATTTCACATGAATCTGGACACTCCTTCAATCATCACTTATCTTCAGCAACACGTTTGAATTTCATAGCATCCCTTGTTTTGTTTTTCTTGATTTTTGAGATTAAAGATTCCCAGAACACACAAAGAACAATCTCCTCTGGAGGTGAAAGAAGTCGCTAAAGCTGCAGGACAAACACGCCGGTTGAGCGCTAACTTCTCCTCCCTCCTCCTCTTCAATCCCGGGGATAATTTTGCACTTGTGCCCTGATTTATTACAGAAGGGTTCAAAGTGGAACATGGACTCCATAGTTCAGACTGATTAAGCTGGTGCTGGGAGAATACCAAAACACACAGGAGCCGCCTTTTCCTCTGTTCCTGCTGCAGCACAGAGCCCCAAGTTCAGCCCTCACACTCTTGCTGTTTGTTGCTGCTGCTGAGGGTTTTTTTTTATATATATATACATTTCTTTTGAGAACAAAGACGCAAATGTTTCCTCGCAGGTTTTTCTTGGTGCGGGCAGCTGGAACATGTGAAAGAATTTCCCTGCAATTTCCCATAATAATAATAATATCCAAAATTGTACAAGATTAACCTGTTTTGAACCAACTAAACAATGACATAAAGGCCCACATGGCTGCTCAAACCCTGTACCAATAAAAATTATTTGTATATTTGTCATTATTTGGACAAATTAAAGGAAAGTCATGGAGAAAATTACTTGAGCTTTCCCTCATATTTGCTGCAGGTGTGTGAGCTTCAGTAGCTGCTGCTCGTTAATCAGTAATGAGGTCACATGCATTGGAAGAAATCCACAGCTTTATCCTCTGAAAATGACAGTCTACCTCCAGCACTTTGAATAAGTGACAAAATAAATGAACGGTGCTGAAATTCACTCGCTTCATTAGCCAGGGCAGTCAAACCCAGCACTGTTTTGCCCTGGAGGGGAGCATTTCAACATGAGATCCAACACCGCCTGAGCACAGGGGCGGATCCCACGGACATGTGTGTTGGATACCAAGTCTGCAACCTAATAAGTCATCAAGTCTGCAGGATTTGTTTGATTTTTGTGATTTGTGATGAAAAAAAAATAAAAAAATGCTGTGAAACACCACCTAAAAAACCAGCAAAATAACCTGCTCAGATTAATTTTCTACTCCTTTTCCTCAGCCTGCCAAGCTATTTTACAGGCTGCGAAGCTTCATTTAGTTGTAAAAAACTGCCATCATGTACAGAAAGCATGTTAATTTAGCTCCTTTACATGTGCAGCAGCCACAGACGCTGATACACAAACTGTGGAGCAGCGACGTCCACTGAGAAATTCATTTTACACTTTTGCAACAGGCTCATTCTGACCAAATTTGCCCAGATTTAATCCTAAACGAGCACTGCTGAGTGCTGCAAGTTTACACAAAGACGCCCGTTTTCCATTTCACGCTTGTTGGCTGAGAGAATCAGCTCTGTGACAACAGGAGGGGGGCGCGCACGTGAGCGCCAGCTCGCACGCTCTCCCGCATTATCTTTCCACCGAGCTGCTAAACGGGTGCGCAGACGAGTCGTTTTCTCTGCCAAATTGTTCCACACAGCGGCAGAGAGACGATGAGATGATCTGAAGGTGCAATTAGTGAAAGTTAGAACCTGAAATGAGCGGAACTTTTAACGTTTAAGCGGAACGACAGAAATAGAGAGGGGAGTCCGGAGTTTTTTCATCACCCTGTGGCCTCATAACAGATGGTGAAGGCCAACAGAAGTGCTCCGGTTTGTTAAAATTACAGAAAGACACAAATCTGGACTCTTCTGATGATACATTTGTGGATTAGGGTTGATTTTGTGTTAAAGCTCATGTTCTCACTGAAGAAACGAGGCCGAGGTTCCGCGTCTGACTGCTTAGCACAACTGACACGACGGACAGCCAATAACTGGGTTTTAAAAAGTCATTTCAATATTAACGGGGAATATATTTGACTTTCATCCACTTCTTTCTTTTCTTTACACGCTCAAGGTGTTGAAAGTTAGTGGCATGGGAAGCATCTCGCTATATTTTGGATTTAATGTTATTCATGGTCTGGGGCTTCGGTGAAAGCCGAGGCACCGCGCTAGCAAAAAAAAAAAAAAAAAGAGAGAGAAGAGAAATCCACTCTGGGCTCTTGGCTAGCCTCTTAATACTGAAGAAACAGCACAAATATTCCAGCAGGGCATCCAGGCAGAAGTTATGTAAATCAATCAGGCAACCTACTTCGTCTTTATCAACAGTTTCTGACAGTTTGTGGCACAAAGCAGGAGGGGCCTTTTAAAGGAGGAAAGATGCTGAACTGTGAGGACACAGCTGCCCCCAAATCCACTTGACTTCTATTATTTAGCTCATGCCCTGGTTCCTGCAACAAGTCTGCTAGATTTATTACATATTAGACTCTATTCCAAAGAACCAGGATGCACCAAACACGGATGCGCGGTGAACCCTCGTCAGAGCTGAACACCTGTCTCCTTTTTATCTGACTGCTTCTGTCTGACTGTTGTTTTCAGCCATTTTTAGCACCCTTTTCTCGATACAACCATCATCTCCAGATCAGCTTCAAACCAGTTAGACCCACATGAATGTGGACGAAAAGCCCGAAAATAAAAACTCTTCAGAGTCTGTGATGGTGAGGGTTCATCTCTCAAGAGTTAACGTCAATATACAGTGATATTTAAATTATTGTTTTAAATAATGAATATATATGCAGTCTAGTTAGGCAGACAGTGAACAAGGAAGTGCCTTCAATCACGCGTTTATCCGTGTTTTGTGCAGGAACAGCTGTTGCGGGTGAAACGAAGTCGCTGCATTACATTTACAGTCACTAAACACTGATTGCTCATTGATCGTGTCAGACTGGCACGCCGGCTCTGGCTTCAGCTGTCATACTGGTGAGAACGGGATGGGTTTGAATGTCGTGCTGGAGCTGCAGTTGATTTCCTGAAGTTACAGAAAACCTGTTTGCAGCTCATGCATGAAATGAATTCTCTGGAAACTGGCCTGGGCATTAATGGTTCTTCCTGCAGCCCTCCAGCCCGTCTGGCCTGGTTAAACACCCCCTTTTTAACTGTTCTTCATTGGCCTCATTAACTCACTGCTGACCTTTTGGAGTCTCTTAGCCTTTATTTGCTTCATGCACCCTCCCTTACCCGATTTATCAGCCTGAATGGTCTTTCAGAGTCCTCAGAATTGCCTCCAACAGTGTCTGAATCACATGGAGCTTTTATTTTTCATCTTGCTCCGTAACTGCAGCACAACCATCCATGGAAAAACAAAACATGTGAAACATTAGCATCAAGGTGAGCTGTAGACAGACCAATACATTATCTTTTTGGCAGTTCACCTTTCTTTAGAGTCCTTCTACTGTTCCACCCAAACAATAAACAGCAGCAGCATCACACCCATAAAAGAATGATGTGCGAAAGCTTTGTTCATCTCCGCTCCAGAGTCTTGTTATTTCAGTCTTCGGTCAGCGAAGGATGTCAAAGGCCCAGCTTGAGACAGAAGAGATCGACCATCGGCCCCGACTTCAAAACAAACTAACAAGCGGCACAATCAGGAGTAAAACCTGGAGGCCTGCCATGCTCGCTGGGCGAAACAGAGAGAGAAGAACAGCAGCAGTCAAGTGTTTCTTCTTCGACTGAGCCTGAGTGGCTTAAAAACAGTCCAGGGATAAACATCTCAACCCAGGTGACGAGCAAAATCATCAAAGGGTTGATGACGGAGGTGTATTTTCTGTCCTGGCTGTGTTGTATTTTGCTGTTGCACTTCCTGCTTTATTTTGGTAGTTGGGTTTCCTGGTTGTGTGTGTGTGTATGTTGTTAGTCTTACCTTTGTTTAAGTGGTTCCTGATTTCCACCTGGGTCTCGTTATCGTCCGTCCCGCCCTTGTGTCTATTTAAGCTGCTCCCTTTTCCGCCGCCGTGCCAGTTTGGCTTTGGTGCTCGTGTGTGCAAGTGCTCTCGTGGTTTTGGTTGCTCCTGTCGGTATCTTGGATTTTTGCCTGCTCTCTGCCTGTTTTTGTCTGCCTGCCCTCCCACGTATGATCTGTTGCTTCCACCCAGATTAAAGAATTTGTTACCTGGGTTTTGCTGCTTCCAATTTGCCTTCCTTTTGCACTTGGTTCCATGTTCCAGGGACCCTTTACGCCATCCGAGGTCGATCTTGGAACAGGCAACACAGCAGTTCCTGTACAACAGTTGCACACTTGTAAGGACAGCTTTGACACCAGGCGTTCAGTGCAGCGATGGGAAGAGTTATGTTTACACCAGCCTGATGAGATGATAAATGCAGGAGAACCAAAGAGGCTTTTTGCGACGGCTGCGACATCAGAGGGTGAACGCGTGTTCTGGAACCCCGTCCAGCTTCCAACCTCACACACGCCTGTACAAAACATCCACACTTTAATTAGATCCTGCTTCAACTGATCCCCATGCTGAGACCTTTTTCTTAAAGGGAAAAAGTGTCTTCCTGAGAAATAATGAGGATGCTGGTAAAGAGCGTGTCTGGATGCCAGCGTGTTCCCGTGCATCATTAAGAGATCATCCGCTCGTCGTGTCGGCGGAAGCGTCGCCGCGACTCATCGACAAATATGCAAATGCGTTGACTTAAACGTGCGCCGAAAGTTGGGCGACATGGGGAAGCAGACGGGCCGAAAGCGACGACGGGCACAAAGCTGGGGCCTCTTGGAGGGCCGTTAATGTGAGATGGAGGAAATTACCCCCACTCACTGGGATGGATCGTTGCTTCCAGGCTTTACACTCTTCTGCTCCGCTAGGTTTTTCCCATTTCCGTCTCCAGTTTAGAGTTTTATTGTTATTTACCTCAAAAGCGGCTTCTTCGGCAATCTGGGGCTTGGCAAGAGTTCAAACACGTCCCGCCTCAAGCAAGAACAACTCACTGGAAACAAATCTGTCACTAAGTTGCATGCAGAGGTGATTTACGAGAACTCGCATTACCCATTGTGTGTAGAATTTTAATATTTTCTATTTGAATTAGCACTGGCAGGCTTGTGCAAACAGGACGGGGAAGCAGGAAAGCAAGCGAGGAGGCTGGAGGCAGAGCTTCCCAAGTTCATTTATTCAAAAATCAGAAGGCTTTGAGGACGGGAAGGTGGGCAGGAGCGCAGCGCAGCGCAGCTCTGGCAAATGAGTCTGGCAGACGGCAGGCAAGAATCAACATCCAGTTACAAAAAACAGATCCAGAACACAGAAAACGCCAGGAAGACAAACAGAGAAAGCCTGGAACGAAAGCATCGCAGGAGGTTGACAATGACGGAAGGAAAACACAGACGAAGCGAAAACCAGAGGATGCAGAGATGTCAAAAGTATCAGTTAAATGCCAAGATTGTCCGGGAGGATTCAGAGGTCTCTGCTCCAACTTCGGCATAATATTCAGAAGAAAACAATACAACTGTTTTTTGAGTGGCTATTTTTTTTCTCTTTTTATCTTGCACCCACCCCTCCACACACACACTGTAAGAGCTGTTACACACACAAAAGTGTAAGAGCACGATTCTCCTCCTAAATCAGCTCATTTGAATGCAAAGCCAGAGCGTTCTTTCCAATTACACACTAGCACTGATGCAGAGTAAATCTGGGAGGGTTTCAGAAATTACAGTTATTAGATTATGACCAGCAAAGTTCAGTGGAGGCGCTTAAGCCTCAGCGGTTCAGAGCAGAGCGGTGGCTCGCCACGCCGCTCTCGCCATGCAGTTCGGCTGTAAAATCCCCTCAGAACACCAAGAAAAGCCTAGAATGACACTTTGTTTTAGTTTCTGTCTATTCCACACCCACGGTGGCCCGATTATTTTCATTGAACACTTTAGTTGAATCATTTATTTAATATGAAAAGGCTAAAAAGACCAGGAGCTGTTGAGGGTTTCATCTCACGCATCCAAGGTTCCGTCGTCTGTTTGATCTGGATGCAGCAGATCTGAATCTGTGATCATCAGATGAGGATCATTAATCACAACGAATCTGAACTTTAACAGTGTGTGTGCTGATTATTTCTGCTGTTTATTGGGTGTCCCATCTTGTCTGTTCTTTGTCCGTGCTTTGATTAAACTGGCGAGTGTGCTTCCTCCGCTCCCGCCAGGGGAGCCAGTATTTACCAGCAGAGGCCGCAGGATCAAAAGATTTGATATTTGGCTCCATTTATTCCTGATCCACAAGCTCTCCTGAGCTTTGTTTGTGGTATTATTAAGCAAATCTGATGAAACTTGGGGTTGAAAAAAAACTAATTCTTTAATATACCAATTTAAAATGTAACATATGACAGAATGTGTCAATTTTAAATGTCAAAACTACTCAAATAAAACAAGCCAAAATGTCTTTGTGGCATCTCAGACATTTAACAGAATTCTCCTCCCCATTTTCTTCAGTTTTCTGTTCAGATTTTTATAGAATTTGTTTTTTATTCCCATTTAAAGCCAACAGTGGCGTATCTGGATTTGAACCTTCCCACCACTGCAGACGGAAGCCCCAGCCAGTCCGTAAGCCCCGCCCACTCACCCATCCATCCGTTCTTGGGTGTAATCTGTGCCCACCGGTCCGCCAGTCACTCCTTATCTGCTCAGCTAATGAACCTGAGCTGGGGAGTGCGGTTCCTCCGGCCCGGCTGCGGCTGTCCGGGCCGACAGCGGAGCGGTCAGACGGGAGCAGCTACGCGGCGCCCCCTGTTCATCACCGACCGCCGGCGCGATTGTTGCACAGCGGCAATCAGACGCAGTGATTTCAGCCAGGAGACTCCCTGCTGGGCCGCCTCTTCTCTGGCTCTCACCCGGGTTTCCGTCCTGCCCCACAAACACCCACTCTCGGTAAATAACAATTAGCATCTGTCGGCCGTCGGGGATCAGAGGCCTTGACCGTTAAACGGCATCAACTGAGCGGCAGCAGCAGAAAAAGCACCTAGGAGCGTGTGGCAGCATGGAGGTCACTGCTTTGATGTCTGAGTCAGGCTGGCCCATTCTTTGATGTCTGATTGAGAATAGGCGGCTGAGGACAGGGCGGGCGGTCGGTCGGAATGTGGCGAAGGCTTCATGAATCGTTTATTTTCAGAGTGGAAATACGCTCAGACGTCCTGAATAGGACTGTTATCTGCAGATGATGAAGCCCGAGATCGGAGCAGATCTGTGTGCAACCAACGAGGCTGCTTGTCTTCTGCTTCATGCCATCATCATCACTCTCTCCCCTGCAGAAGCGCCAGCCGCAACGTGCGCCTTCACACTCGTTCTCTTTTCTCATTTACCCTCCAATCAGCGCTTCATTTTCTCCTCCAGATTCCCCCACTCACACCTGAGAGTTGATGGTGGCAGCGCCTTTCAGCCCCGCTCTCATTTTCCTCCCCCACAGCTGCCGTTGCACCTCCATCAGCAGCGGAAAAAAGATTCAAACGACTTCAGCAGATGGTGCCGACGGCTGAGAGTCCAGCTGAATTAGGAGTTCCAGAAAACTGAGCTGCTGCTCTTGGAAGCAGGAACGTTGGAGGAATTACTGAAGCGACTGTCACCTTTAAGAATGTGGCCAGCTGATTTAACCCCTTTTGTGTCTATATGCGCGTCTCATCGGGTTATTTATTAAATAAATAAAGTAAATGGATGATCTGAGTTTGAAAAGGTCGACCTTAAAGACTGAGAGGCTGGTCGGGATCTTTCTGCACCTTATTTTGACTTCAGGCTGCATAAAGTGCTTCAACTGCAGCCGCAAAAACCGACGGCAAAAACAGTAAACTAGCATGAATAAATAATTCCCTGTGATCAGAGGTTTTAGCTCCCTGACAGGAACGACTGCGCCACGCAAAGTCTGGCCGAGAAAAAGCCGAAACGTGGTAAAACGGCATGAAAGGCGTCTGTGCTCGACATTTCAGCTCCCAAACTTTAACTATGAATTTTTCATGCTCCTCAAAAGAGCTGCAAAGTTCTAAATTTCACTTTGATTTAACAGGTGACATTTAAATACAAGGTTAATGATGCAGAAAAGCCCCCCCATGCAGGAGCCTCCATAGTCTGACCTGCACCTCTGCATAAAAGCCGCTATTGCTTTACCACAAATGAGATGGAAATTCCACGAACACCAACCTCAGGGGCTCTTTAAGGGCCAAACAGCCCGGCGCTACATCATAACACAGATTTCCAATCTGACTTTATGTATAAATAATAAAACAGATGTATAAAATAACCCAAACTCACTGGATGAGTGACTAACCCTGCAGGAGGACACGGCAGCAACGGGACCACCGGGGCAACCTCAGATCTTTGTTCTGGCCACAGCATCAGGGGCCAGAAAGTGGGACGATGAGCTGCACCTCCCAGCAAACCTCCGCTCTGTTTGTGCTGGAGCTGGACGTTTGAGGTCGTTTGAGGTTGGTTTCTTAAGCCTATCGGACGTAAACATCAGTCGGCGATTGTTAATTATGCCGAGCTGGGCGAGATAATGGAGGAGAGCGGAGTGGAGGAACAGAAAGAGGGGAGCTGATGAAGATTAGACCCCTGAGTCTCCTTGACCTGGCTCTCCAGAGGTTCCCGCTTGTCTTTACAATCGGAAAAGGTATAAATATTTCAAGTCAAATAGAGCTGTAAAAACAGAGCTTTCATATTTTATTCATCAAAGCTGAGGGATGGAGATCCACCGGTTTGGCTGCGCCCACGGCCTGTGTTGGGGTGTGTGTGTGTGTGTGTACGCACATGGTGAGAATATCTGACAGATTCAGGATCTTCACACCAGGACGTCCAGACCACGGAGCCAGAAGCTCCTCTGTCGGAGCTACTTTTTGTCGTTGCAACGCGGGTCGTCTCCACACGTTCGGCCCTTGTGGGTTTAGACCAGTTTGCATTGTGATGTTGCCCATAACAACCGTGAAGGTGAGCTGAATAGGACTGGTTGGGTGAGCGCCCAGGCTGCTGTGGAGCTGGAAAACATTAGCATACGTCTGCAGCTTCCACGCTAAAGGCAACGAAAGGATGCTGGAACTTCATTAAAGCTCATTTTCTCTTCATCTCTATCAGGCTGTAGTCATGGAAACTGAAATTGGTCATGAAGTCTTGTGTGATGTTGAAGGCAACAGACGCTACAATCAAACCAGCAACACAATAGTCGAGACTCTCCAATGAGACGTGGAGCAAAGCCGTCTAAACGTCGTTACACTTGTCGCAGGCGATTGAAGCTCTTATTGATCACACCGAGCAGGATTTTAATAACGCGGCGAGAAACGAGCGCGGCAGAACAACCAAAGCAGCCAATCAGAGGCGGCGCAGGGTCACGCAATATTTCTGCAGATGCAGCAGGTAGGATTGGATATTGATCCCATCAGAGCTGAGAACCGAAGAATTTAGCTGGAAACGTCGCAGAAAAGGGTTGAAGAGGGTTCAAAAACAGGCAATCAAGCTTTAAAGCGCCTGCAGAGGCGACCTGAATACTCCATAATCAGAAAACCATCTTTTATGCGCTGAAACAGACAGAAGTCTACAGATATAAGAACTAAGATGTTGTTGACATGGAAACCCACAGCCAGGACCACTAAAGCCCATCAATAAAGCGACACGGCCAGTCAGATCTGACCTGTGCACCATCAATATGGGCTGGTGGAATACCAGGCGGAGAGAGTCTCCGGGGTCGAGTAGCGTCGGAGGGAGGAAATATCAAAGCTCGCTTTTATTGCTTTCCGTCTGCTGCTCCGGCGGCGCTCAGGCGCCCCTAAGGGAAGGAGGCGTGTCCCGGTTCTCCTCCAGATATTCATCAGCTGATGTTTGTGTCATCGGGACATCGTCCAGGAATAAATCGCCTTCAAACTCATCTCCTGAATGTTCAGGTCACATGAGTGCGGTGACCTGGGGGGGTCAGCCAGCAGCCAGGTTGCCTCCTCGGACTTCATGGGCCGGTCTGATCAGCCTGACGACGTCTGACGCCTTCAGGAACCTCGCTGACGCCAACCTCGGCTTATTTGTGTCTCCTCAGCTGTCTGCTAGCTTGTTTCAGAGAAGCAGCCAAATAAAGTAATAATTAAACACACCTGATATCAAAATGACATGAAGATTTCAGGCTCATCGGCGTGATTTTGTCTTAATATTGATGCTTATACAGCTGTTTTGCTCAGAGTATCTTTGCTCCCGCCTGACGGCCTTGCAGGAGAGCAAACCCGATTTAACCTCTCACACAAACGCTCAGCGCGTTTCTCTCGGCCGTGTCGGACGGAGGGTGAGCGCGGGCGCTAATGCCACACAAAGGAAAAGGGGCTGTTGAATATGGATGAGCGTGGGGCGGCGTGCGAGTGTGCCGTCTGCGGGGTCTGTCAGCCCGTCCCGCTCATTAGTTACACATGCTAGCGCGACGCGGCGGCGGAGCAGTCGGCCTGCATCCGTCCACCTCCTGCACCACTCACTGGTGGAGAAAAGCTCCTCCTCCCGTGGTAAAGTTTAGTTGGAAGTGAAGTGGACGGACGGACGCCGTTAGCGGTCCCCTGGCAGCAGCTTCTGCTTGAAACCGAGCGTGGGTTCAATCATCTATCTGCACACAGAGCTGTGGAACCTCGATGGCAGAGTTTCCACTGGGAGAGGCTCTGCGTGGAGAAAGTTTGCAAACTTTCGACAGCTCTCTTCTCTAAGCGCCAGCTGCCAGCTTTGCGAGCTTATTGGCATATTTTTAAAAAAAAGACAAAATAACAAGGTCTGAAGTCGTGGGAGGGCACTTGGTTTGCATTTGAAATGTTTTCAGTGGATTTTAAGCATAAATTGAAATTAAGTCTCGTCCCCTCAAGTGTGTTTGGCTCCGGCGCTATTTTAATCTAACCCTGCAGATACTTATTATTTAATTTTTGGTTAATTTAATTCTTTTCCCGTTCCTTCAGGCTGAGCCCTTCTGTCTTTTTTTTTTCTTCTTTTTTTTTTTCTAATGTTTTACAGCCCAGACTCTAGTCTGACAGGAGAAAATGTTTTGCAAATGAATCTAGTTTGAGCAAATCTCTTTTGTTAAACAGACTTGGCTGATGGGTCCAAGCAGAAAATCCCTAAATCTCTGCAGGATCGACTTCTAAAAGGAAAGTGTGAAAATGAAGCTAACAAAGGGTCAAGCTTAGCCTCCAAACTCAGCCAGTCGTAGGTGGGTGTCTCACAGGAGAGATGTTGCTCCACCGCTGGTGAACACGTGATCCCAGAAAGAGGTCACACACGGACACGATTGTGAATATTTACTCCTAAACCTTCGCATTAACTTAGCATTGACGGCGCTAAAATAATGCGGAGATTTGGAGCATTTCATGGTAAATGAGTTCCCAGCCGTCACCGTCTTTTACTTTGATGTGTTTTCCGTTTCCCTCAAGCAGCCTGTTGCCGGCAGAACGCCCAGATCAATCACCGCGCCGTATCTGGGCAACAGCAGCTCTTCTGCAGGCTCTCGCCGAGCCGGTTGGTGGGCACGTGGGCCGCCGCCATCTTCTGGCTGTCTTATCGAATGAGCCGAACGTGAAGTGATACCTCGAGTGATGCTGAATGTTAAGCCTTCCCGATGTTTTATCCATGAAAACAGATGCTGGTTCGGGGGGGAGGAATGGGGGGGGGG
>BJFM01000804.1:96744-106937 GCA_016586285.1 Arothron firmamentum | reverse complement strand
AAAAAAAAAACTCCTCAGCTTCTTTACTTTAAATCTTAAATATTCTGATGAATCTTTGTTTACTTCGTGCGCGCAACACACTTGCTTCTTTCTAATATTCGCTTTTCCTCTGTGGACGGAAGTGAAACTCTTCAGAGGGAAAAGTTCAAACCATCTTCAGCAGCTTCCTGTGTTCTGGGGGGGATTCTGGAAATCTACAAAGCGTCAGACAACACGGGAGGAATTTAATTTGATCAAGCTCCATCAGTGGAGGACGGCTCTCCCCGCGGTGCAGCCTCCCGTCCTCCATCTGCAGCATGAAACCCCCATTCCTCAACAGCCGCTGGAGAAGGTTCAGGTGAGAAACCTCCAGAGACGCTCAGGCGGCCTTTGAAGATGCTCTTGGCTGGTTCCCTTCGCATCGCTCCCGGTGATGCCTTCGCGCCAAAGAACGAGGGACCGGCTCCTAATCCAGCCTCTTCCAGCTTGGCTATCAGGGAGCACTTTGTTAGCGCCGGAGCTGACGGGAAGGGAGATCTGATGAGCCCACCTGCAGCCGGGTACTTCTGACACACACACACACACACACGCGTGAAATCACGGCTGATTTCGTCGCAGCTCTCAGACGACAGCAAAGCAGGAAATTTGATCCAAACAGGATACCGACGTCTCGGAGAGGAAGCGATCGCGGCCGCGGCGTTGGCGGGATCGCCGCTGATGCCGATGGTGATCTATGGCACGTGCACGTGCACGCGCACAACATGGATTCCTGTTTGTCCCTCAACTGTCGGAGTAAAGTGACAGAAAACCGAGATTTCTGCTGCATGTCGGCACAGGAATATTAGAAACGAGTCGGGTCAACCTGCTGCTCAGAAGAACTCAGCTGCAGAACCTCGAGGGTGGAGGGTGCACGAGTTCTGGAGCAGAAAACACTGAATGTTTGGAACCTTCTTGACGTTTGGCGGCTCCTCAGCAGCCGATGATCTAAAAAGCTACTGAATCAAAGACCCCTGAGACCTGCTCGGCTGATCCTGAACCTGCTCTCCACCCCGATCCTCCTCCACCTGTTGGCTGATCCTGAACCTGCTCTCCACCCCTGATCCTCCTCCACCTGTTGGCCTCCTGACCTTCTAACTAAGCGTGTTTCTGATCCGTACATGCAGAGAACATCATCTCCAACCTTCTCCTAAAGCTGCTCTGGTCCCACCAGCAGAACGGTGGAAAGGTGACGGACCGTCTGTCTGTCTGACGCCATCGCCGTCTGCGTTCAGCCCACAAACTCGGTGAGTGACAGTGGCGCTGTCATGGCAACAGTGAGATGCATCATTAAAGAATAAAGCCGCATGGAGAGGAGAGCAGCGGCGCTATAGGCGAGGAGCTTCACGCTGAGCTGGATGTCCTGTAACGTCAGTGGCTTCACATTTCTTCCAGCGATTTTTTTTTTTATTTATATATTTTTTTTCCATGTTGAGGGAAGAGAAACATCGATGAGTCACCACATCATCTCCATCATCTGTGTCTGGTCACACACACGCTGGATAAAGAGCCAGTTAGCTTCATGATGACGCGTGTATGGTACACACCAAAATATAGGGTTGTTTTTTTTTCTTTTTTTGTCATTTTTTTCTGGTTCTTTTTCACCACTTGAGCAAGTAACCCAGAGCAGCTAGTCTGGATCGTATTGAGCAGGTGGGTTGATCAGCACAGCTGCTGCTGGTTGGCTAATTCAACTCTTGTGTGCAGCGGAGCCGGGCTAACGGGAGGCCTGGCTGCTCACAAACCCGCCTGTGGAGAGGGGGCTTCCGTTTGTCGATATCTTTTTGTTCTTATTTTTGCGACCACCCTGAATCGGAGCCGATGGCAGCAGAGACCCCTCCTCCCTCCCTCGCCCTCCCTCCGCTCTGATGCTCTGATCATGGCCGCGGAGCTGGGACGAAATGATAGATGGAACAAAAACCATCCGTGCACCGCTGCACCGGGCAGATGTAAATGAACGCCTGCGCGCCACGTTGACTTAATCTGCTCGACCCTTGTTTGAAGAGAGGCGGAGGAGCCGGAGGCTTTGTTCCTCTCATTTGGGCGCCGCTGCTTGATTAATGTGCCGCTTCACTCTCAGAATTCTGATGAGATGATCTGATTTCAGCGCCCGCATCAGTTGCAGTGGAAGAGAGGAAGTTAAACACATGAGGCATAAAGCAGCAACACTTATAAGTCTGAGAGCCAATAAACACGCAACCAACAAGGTCAAAGTCAGTTTTAGTTGCCAACCAGCAGACGTGAGCGGTGGTTCCTCCTGGGCCAAGATCTTCATGTAGATGTTCTGGACCACGACGGCTGGTTCGGCTCAATGTCAGGCTGATCCTTTGATTCATTCTTGCTGATTTTTACAGGAAGACAGGATCATCTGAACGGACTGACGCCGTCCGAGCGTGTTTTGGATTTTCTTTTTTGTTTGGGGATGTTTTAAAAGTAAAAAAAAAAAATAAAATAAAAAAGGCCCGTCTCCCTGTTTGAGAATCAAAGCGGAGCGCTGATGAGAGCCCGACTAATCCTGATTTCCCATCAAACCTCAGAAAATGATGAAACGCCTGAAACACAGTGACGGGCAGCTTTTCGCCTTCCAAAAGTCAGACGCAACGTTTCCAATTAAGCCAACTCTCGTCCAAACTAGCGCTAATTGGAAACGACCGTTTTAGATCAAAGCGATCATTGTCGAAATGCTGTTTTTAAATTTGCGTTGCTCCATTTCCGCCCGTCAGCTCACTGAGAACAAGAGGAACAGACGAGGGGAGAACATCCCAGAACGTCAGACACCACAACCCCTCCCCAGTTCCCCACGTGCGTCTGCGCACGTTTCCGTGGGCGACAGGAGACGGCCGGTGGGGCCTGAGACGCTTGATCAGCCTGAGGGGAGAACCTGCGTCCTGCAGCTGTGAACATCCGCCTGATGCGCCCACGTACGGAACCACCCGTCACCATGGAGTGACAGAAGCAGCGATGCAGAAGATGCTGTCCTTCACGCATCCAACCCGAAGATCTCAGCAGTCCGAAGCTTCAGGTCGCCGCCTGAGAAAAGATTCCATTGGTTTCCAAGCTCTCCTTCAAACTCAGAACAGGAGGAGGGGCTGCAGGAAGGAACCTTCAGGTCCTGCTGGTCCACGTCCTCGCCCCGAGCTCGTGCCGCCTCCTCCGTCTGGCTGCAGGGCGACGCATCAATGACCTGTTTGACCTTCGCCTGCATTTCTTTTTTTTGATATTCAGGATTTATTTTCTGGTGATGCATGAGTGTGGGCAGGAGGTAAATTGCTGTGCAGGGAATCATCAATCACACCCATTTTCATTTTCTGTCGACTCAAAATATGAGTCGTACACTTGGATATGGAGGATTTTCGTGTTTTACCGGAGACAAAGGTCCTCCAGCGCGAGCAAACGCTTTTGCTGCTCAGGTATTAAGTTTTACTTTTACTTTCCAAGCTCAGCAAAACTGGCAGCACGTGTTGGAATCAGGAAATCCAGCTGAGATTTATGATCAAGCTGAGATAATGGGACATCTGAGTGGGTGGGTGCAGCTTTCAGAGCTTTCTTTTGAGTGTGTCTTTGACTGTCATTCACCAGAAGAGCAAATCCTTTATTCAACGTTCCATTTTAAGCGTTGAGAGGAAATCAGGAGCACAATTAGCTTCCACAAAGTGCTACAAGCTTATTAATAAATGATAAAAGGCAAACCAACCGAATGTTTGCGTAAACGTGGTGAAAAACGGGCAGAATGAGGAGAGGAAGCAGAAGTCAGAGAGTCTGTGATGACCTGATGATCCGCGCCTTAATTCCGACACTTGAATCCCAAAAGTGTCGAGTGTTTGATCAAAGGTGCAAACGCAGGCGCCGCTCGGGCCTGTTGATCTGTGCAAAAACAGCCCCATGCAGCCTGATTCCCATCACGCCTGTGAATCATTCCAGGCGGTAAGTGGCGTGCTGAAGCGCACTTGAGCCGCGAGCGAATCGGGTTACAGGAACAATCCCTCGCCGGGCTGACGAGCCTCTCCTCCGCCAGCGGCGCTGATGTGAGATTTCATCTTAAATTCATGAGGACTAGTGCTAATATTTAATATTTCAGGGCACAAAAACAGAAGACAGCTGCTGCTGCGAGCTGTTTGCGGATTTGTAAACACTCTCCTTTTATTGAAATCACTCTGTGACACGCTACCGAAAATACAACCACGCATTTGAGCCTCCGCCTCCAGGAACAGCCGGTATTGCGCAACATCAGGCGCACCTTCCAGGCAGGGACGTCCGCGGACCTTGTGGATCTACCATCCATCCATTCATCCATCCATCTGGGGATTAAATGCTCACGCTTTTGTGGAAAACCTTTGGACTGTGAGGCAGCTGAAGTGTGGGTCAGCTTCCTCATAGCGCCACCTGCGTGTCAGGGACTGTCATTGTTCAGGTGTCAGGCTGGCCCTCCTACAGCAGCGAAGGCTGGAGGTCTCCAAGCAAGAAGCTCAGCGCGTCGCTGGAGCTCAAGGTCACCTGGCCGACCTCGGCGGCTTGAGCGGGGCTAGCTAGCAGTGAATATTCCGTCCACAATCATGCGGCAAACGCAACCTGCAGGTACAGGCGGAGATGCTTTCAGCCTCCATCCTTCACGCCTGTCGGGCGGTCGGAGCCGGAGCTGGAGTTTGAACAGGAAGTCATTTGGTGTAAACACAGATATTGACTCAGCGGGACCCCGAGGGAGCCCGACGGCGCTGTCAAGTGGCCCGGCGCCCTTCAGAAGCCTCCTGCGGCATAATTGAACTGAAGTCAATATGTGGAGAGGAACGGCGAGGTTCCAGTCCTAGCTGCCGTAATGTCGCATTAATGAATAGAAGCAATTTCCAGCAAATTAAAATTCATTTCGGCGAAGCTTAAGTGCATCCGCCGGATACATTTCCATAAGCCAGACGGGGCTTAGGGGCAGCACTTGAGGCGTTACTGTGCTTGTAATAACTGAATTAAAATTTTATTAGAAGAAGCTAATTTCAAGTGAAGAAAATTACTCTGACACCTCGGATGGTTTTTTTGGGACGGCGAATGGAGCCGAGGCGACGCATTAGAGAGGCTCTTCACTCTTCACGCTGCTTTATGTGACACATTGGTGCTGCCAAGCGTGGAGCCGGCTTCTGAAGGTTACCGTGTGTGCGTGCGCACGTGCATGCAGGGTTTTCAAGTTCATGATTTAATGTCCTCCATAAAAACGGCTCCGTCAGGGATTAATGAAATTTACAGGCTGGAAGGAAGTGAAGTAAACGGGTCAAGTTAACAGTGTGAAGACTCCAGGTTGACACGCAACATTTCCCACAGTGATGCTGGCGCAGACTCGATGTGGAAATTATTAAAACGTCTCCGGGTCAGCCAGCGCGGGCTCGTCCATCACGGTTGGCTGTGGCGCTCTTTGACTTGTCCGATCAGAGAAGATGTAGCAGATCGGTTTGTGTTGGGCGTCTGGGTCTGGACTGGAACTGGCCTTTTCTGCCATCTTAACCGTCAACGGTCTGCAGAACCTCAAAACGCACGCAACACCGGGGCCTGGAAAGGCGCCGCATCTTTGGGTAAAAGTGACAGCGTTGAAGGTGTAGCCCTTTATGGATTCGTTTCTATCAGACCAGCGCTGGCTGCTGCCTTGAACTGTTGCCGTGCTGCACTGATCCCATTTAGCTCCCTCATTTGATGAGCAGCTCGAGAGCCAAAGAAAACCACATTCAGGTTTTCTAATTGTGCAGCCTGTGAAGGAGCCTTGACTCGTCACAGTGGCCTTCCTGGAAAGCATGAATTAGCATATATTACATTATTCTGTCTTTCTTTGCCGCTCTGAATCCATTGTGTGGGGGAACGGGCACCTCAGCGCCATAAAGAGCTGATATGAAATGAGCAATTACCTGGATGGATGAGGGAATTGAACCCACAGGTGACACCTCAGAAGCTTCTTTCAACAAACTCTCTCCAGCTTCTTTTTCGCAGCCTCATTAAAATTCGGTTGTGGCTGCAGCGGAGGGTTTTCACTGCTTTGATTTATCCTGACAAAAATGGCTTAATTTAAGGAAATGTTTGTCGGCGCGGCGTTTGCAGGCCCCTCGCCTGATCCCTGAAGTGGGTGCATGCGTTCGCAGATGACACTTCAGTTTTCTCAGAGTGTTCCAAGCCCATTTTAAGTGCAGTGTTCCAAAATTCATGTTTTTCCACTTCATAACAAAACACAGCGAGCTGCATATCCAGAGCGGCGTGTTTGCAGGAGGGTTTGATGTGCTCGTCTTCCACCCATTTCTGTTAATTGCTGAAACTGAACAGATAGCAGATACGTGAGGAGCTGCAAACCTCTCAAAGCAGCCCTCTTAGTGGACCTGACCAGAGAATCGCTCCATTTTTAACTCCTTGTCTTCTGGGAATCCATCCATCTCCTGGAAACGGCTGATTATTCCTGATCGGGAACACGTCACGTGACCTTTGTCTTGGAACAATCGGGGATCAGGAAGTCCTCAACATTTGTTGCATCTCTCTGAGAATCGTCTTCTGGGGGAAAGAACATCCCGACAGTGGGACAAAGCTCGTCTCTGAGCGATGCAATCTCTGTTGGGGTCGCACAATTCCGCGGGTTATGGCAGCCACAATATGTGCTGGTATTAGCACGGGGAGGAAAATGCACTCATGCGTCACAAACACCACAATTCAAAGCTCAAACAACACATCCGAATAAGGGATGTACTGGCTATGAATGATTTAATCGATTAAAAATGCATAAACACTATAGATGCTTTATAGAATAAAATCTATTAGTTGAAAGCACGAGGGAGCTATTAATATTTGAGTGCATGTTTGCAGTTTTTAGATCCCCAGGCCATGGTGCAGTGCTGCATGATCATTGGAAGCCAGAGAAAAGTGACAGAGGAGTAGATAAAGTCATGGATGGTGATGCAGGCACTCGGACATCAATGTTTTCACCACTGCTCAGGTTGCTGTGATACGCAGAGCAGTCGTGGTTTTGTGCTGACGAATATTGCACGGCAGTGAGAACTCCTGTTTCCTCTCTCCTATCTATGTTAATTACAGATGTGGGTGTAATTACAGAGGTTTAGGGCTACATGCAAAACAGAGAGAGCCAGAATCACACCGTTAATTAAAAACTTCAATTATTTTCATTTTTCTGCCCTTTCCCAGTTTGTTTTGCTTTAATTTCAACTTGGGTAGACCAGACCTCTGGTTAAAACATGGAAAGGGCTCGATGGCTCCGCGTCCTGGCTCCTGCTGTGAAGCCGACGGTGACCGCAGATTACAGTTTCTTGTCAACTGAGGGTAATAAAAGAAATAAAATACAAACGGCTGTCTGAGCATAAACAACATCAGCCGTAACTATTTGATTTGTATTTAAATGGACTCCAAATGCAAAAAAGCACCGGTGCGCTCGTTGTTTTGTTACGTAAGCTCTAATTCCAGGCTGACGTTCTTTATGGCTTCGTCTCTGCCGAGGAGTCGCTGGAGAGCAGCTTGGCTCTCGTACGTGAGCTGCTTTTTGGATGGAGGCCTGCTGGAGGCGACCTGAACTGAATATGCAACGCGTTGTATAAATCTGTTCAACGATGGGGGTGACAGCAGGCGTTTGTCGACAACAATCAACCGGTGGCTGAATGCAACACAACGAGCTGCAGTTTCTGCTCGTCGCTGTCAAAACATTGACAGTTTTCCAAAGCTCCAGCCCCTGAGTCACTCGTGCGGGCTGATGGGTTTGTGTAAATGTAACAACAGGTATTTACCGGATTGACAGCGGATTGGGGATTATGACGATGATTTCCTTCACACACATCAAGGGTCAGAGCAACGAAAAAATGGTCTCCAAGGGTTCATTTTGAATGAGTAAAATGTCATTAAATGCCCTCTAAGCATAATCAGCAGATAAAAAGTTAAAAAAAAAACAACTTTTTGATGCACATACTCTGCTGCGTAGGTGTTCCTACAGAAGAGGAAATGTGGTTTAGTGCTTTCAGTGGCGTCTATCCAGGTGATAACGTCAGATAAAGTGTCCTTGGAGTGGTTTTTTAATTGACAAACTGCATCGCATGCAGAAATATCTCATCTGAAGCTCAGCATCAGCTAGTCCAGTGAGTGTCTGCTGGTTCTGTGAAGAAACACGAGCTGAGGAGGAAACCGGTTCAGGGAAATCAAACCTTCCACTGTGCAGAAGTGGAGAACGGCCTTGTTTCCATGTCAACTCTGCCACCATCACCCTCAGAGGCAGCTCCACTCTCCTTCAGCAACCAGGGGGCGTGTTAAAGGATTTGACCCAGAATGCGAAGGCTCGAGTCCCCGGAGACCCGGGCCTGGTGCTGCGACACCGGCGCGGTCCCGACTGTCCATTAACGTGTGACAGCGAGGACATTAATAGGTGTGAGGGCCTGTGGAGAAGCAGGTTATCTGTAATTATTCAGATGAAAGATTATGAGAAGGGCAGAGCTGTCACACCGCCTGGAGGACCCAAGCAGGTCGGCGCTGGGGGGGATGCTGGCTATTAGTCACGCTGGTGAGCAGACGAGGATCTGCACCTTCAGCAGGAATCGCTTCACGTCCGTTTGAGGACTCTTTCAGCCTTATCACCAACATAATACTTCCATTAGCCTCGTTATCACACAAGCCTACAAGTCCTCTTGGCCTCTTTCTGCAAACAGTTTCCAGGAAGGAAGATAAAAGCCAATAACAATGGAGGCAAATTGATTTCAGTCGCAGCAGGACTCACTTATCTGTTAGCATTTCTGCTCCTGCTTCTGTGGCCCCTCTGATTCTCCAGCTCGCGCTGCCCCGCTGCTCACGTCGCCTCGCGGTCCGACGCCACTGTGAAGCTGGGGAGACGGAGTTGGAACGACAGCGGGTCTCCTGCCTGGACGGAGCGCGTTCAGCCCCGGACCGTCAGCAACTGCAGAGATTACCCATCATCCACCTCTGATGGCCGCTGCATGGTGGGAACCTGCGATGTGCACGTCTCTCTCTCTCTCTCTCTCTCTCTCTCTCTCTCTCTCTCTCCCAAGCAGGTGAGAATGAAAATATCCTGTTTGCTCAAAAACCCTCACATCGCGCACGCTGAACTACTTTTCACATCAGAGAGGAGGCGCGCACGTGGGCCAGCGTTTGCTCCAGCTGGAGTTAACGGCGCGGGGAACGAGCAGCCTACTGGCGCAGACTTCCCTGATCCTCAAAAGACATGCATGATTTACAAAGCGAGGAGAACAAGAGCGAATGACACTTTCCTTCCATCAGAGTCCTCATCATTCTCATTCAGCTCCATCTCTGATTTCTCTTTAACTTTTAGAGCTAGAAATAACAGAAGCAGAGGAGGCTCAGGGGGGGGTTTCACAGCTCGAGTCAGGCTGGTAATCAAAGGAGGAGCTTGTACCGACTCAAAGTGTAACCGATGAACAGACTCGGAGCTCCAGTGGCGGCAGATTCCAGAGGACTCCTCCTCCGAGGCTACCGTGGACTGTACCATCCTCTATTCTGCTGACGGGACTGACTCGGGTGTTCTGGATGGGCTCATCTGCTCAACACTCACGGGTGCACTGCTAGCTGAAACGCTCGCCCGGCGCCTCCAAACCGACGGACGATTCAGCTGCAACGAGCTTTTTTATGAATGAAATGTAACGGGACATTTTAGTTCTCGGTAGAAAAAATAGATGCTTTTATTTCAAAGGTGACTGTAGACATTTTTGTCGTTTTGTTAAAAGGCATCTTCTCGCTTTGCATCCACGCTCGGTGCAGTCACTGTCTGATGGATGTGGGGTTTTGTCGCGTTCCTTCTCCGTGGTGGTAAAGCCTCCGTGCAGGTGACGCAGCTGCTCGGATGGAGACAAAGGCAGCAGCTCGTTTTCCATTTAAGGCAACAATCACAGGGTGAGACCAGGCGATAAACTCCTGAAGGTCTCCTTCGCTGGAGTTCTGGTGTGGGGGTTTCAAAGCGGCCATGGCAGACGGGAAAGGGTCAGTTTCCAAGAATGCTGTTTTGGTTTTTTTTGTTTTCTTCCACGGGGCAGTTGGGTCCCCCCGCCCCCCTGCAGGAGGACAGAGTACAGATGATTAGCAGCATTCTGACCTCAGCAGGCTGGAGCTCTTTCACATTTTACCTTTTTTCCCTGAACACGCTGCTCACAGCGCTCGGGTGGATCCTGAAGTTGTCGTGTGCCTGATCACTGGTG
>BJFM01000804.1:79014-96706 GCA_016586285.1 Arothron firmamentum | reverse complement strand
GGATGTTTCTGTACAGCACATCCTTCGTTCGGAACCTCCTACCTGCATCACAACGACATCAACTCGAATGAAACCAGCCAGCCTTTCTGCAGAGCGGAGGATGAGATGGCGGACGGAGCGCGTTGGGTCACCTGCTGGAAGTCTCCCATCGCTGCGGGATCTGTGGGGCAGGCGCCTGCGCACGCGGCCTCAGTCGTGGCCCTGGTTGAAGCGCTCCAGCACGGTGGCGTTGGTCCTCTCAAACAGCCACTGCTGGCTCAGGGAGGCGGGGTCGCACGTGTTCATGAAGACCCGCCTCTCGCTCGGGCTGCTGTCGATGCAGCTGTTACTGACCGGGTGATACAAACGATTGTCCTGGAGGGAAGGCAGAGCAAAGGAGCCTTTTCACATCCCGCTGCTGCGCCGGTTTCCGTTCTGATGCGGCGGGATTGACGGGTGACATCGGCAGCGGACGCCTCCGAGAGTGTTTAAGGGGATGTCTGAAAATGCGAGCCATCTCTCCTTTTAGCAAAGACAGACGTAACGCTGAGTCATTCAGATTGGGGCTGTGTTTGTCAGAGATTTCCGTAGTTCTTTAGGTTTCTTTTTATTATTTTTTTTCCCGCTGTTGCTGGGAAACAGCTGAAACAGAGCACCTCTTGGCACAAGTGAGGGAAATGAATGAATGAAAAAAAAAGAGAAAAGCCGTATTGATCTGACACAATACGTGCAGCACACAAAAAGACCCTCTGATAAAAAAAGGTATGGAACAGAAGGACACGTTTGATGGCCATCTTGAGATCTTTCATGCTCAGTTCTTAGCTGAATTACACCGAAGATAAAGGCCACAAAAGGTTGACGAGAGCCTCTAAGAAGCCTGAATAACAAACCTGTTAATTTAGGTTTCTGTTGTTCTGTTTCTGTTGTCTCAGCCTTCCACGGTCGAGGACCCATTGTCCTTTATCAACCCATCCACGGTTTTCTCTTTATACGGTTGTTTGATAAACCAATCTCATGTTTTACATTCAAATTAGGCCTTAAAAAACTGGCTTTCTGTTCCCAGACATGGATGAATTCCTTCAACGATGGTTGTACCTGCACAATTCCACAGAGCGGCGGGCGCACACACCTTTCTGTAGCGCCACAGCTGGTTCCCCTTCATGCCGTGGCAGTCGTACAGAGTGACGGGGCTGTTGTGCGAGACGGCGTCGAAGCAGACCTTCCTGGTGTGCATGGGGTCGCCCACGCGGATATCCTCCCGCCACCCTAAAGTCAACACCTGCGGGTGGCGCACAGACGCCCTTAACAACCACCTCCACCTCCACCACCTCCTCCTCCTCTCGCTTGAGTCATTTTCTTTCATGTTATTTCAATAAAATCTCATTTCTCATTTGTGTCGTCACTTTCAAGCTCTAGGTCAGTGGTGGGCAATTATTTCGCCTGAAGGGCCACGTTGGGTTTTACATGTCGATGAAGGGGCCGGTCAGGTGGTGCAGGAAACTAACCCCCCAAATGAGGATCAGGGGTTAGCTAAAAATCCTGCTTGATGAAAATTTAAAGAGCCTGTAAATCGGTCCAACTAGAGATGGATGATGAAGCTCCAAATGATGTTTGGTCCCGTCTTCTTGAGAGGACATGTTAGCATGCTAGGTGAAGGGGGAATCTGAACCTTTTTCTAACCAATCAAGCTAACGACCTTCTTAATTTGGCATTTGGAGAAATTATTGTGAAGACTCTGCGGGCCGGATGAAATAGTTCATCGGGCCACATGTGGCCCCCGGGCCTCAATTTGCCCACCTCTACTCTCGTCACTGATTCCTGTCGGCCATAAGCCCCGCCCCTTATCTAACTGATGTTTGGGACTTGGATCAAACAAAAAACTGCTTAAATCGTTTCCCAAACACACGCTATTTCCTGATTCCACTCAAGTATGGAAACGCTTATTAACTTCTTGTTAGTGAACTTCCGTGCTGTAGAAATTAAGAACAAGCTGAAGGGCTGCGTCAGTGACCTCCGGCGCTGTGTTCTAACACAACAGACCAATGAGAAAACCATTAACCCTGGGTCAGACAGGCCCGTGTATCTTTTTTTCCGATACATTTGCAGCGTGACTTCAAGCGTGCAGCATTAAGCGTGACCTGCCGGGTCTCTGGAGGGAGGGTAATGAATGGGCCTCACCTGGCCGTGACTCCAGCCCACCTCGCCACGGCTTTTCACGCAGTTCTCCAGGCGAATGGGGCTCCCTGACACAAAGTGTTTGATCTCCATACACAATCCGCTACCTACGTTCTGGATCTGCGAAACACACACACACACACACACACACACACACACACACACACACATTTGAGTTTTAGGAAACCTGTTATTTTTCGCGGCTCTGCAGGATGAACCCTGAATTTGCTGAAAAGAAACTTGTTTGTTTGAATCCATTTTTCTGTCTGTCACTCAGTCTCACTTCAGAATCCATCCCTCCGCCCCTGGAATTGTCTGCCTGTCCTTGATGTGCTCCACCTGCAAGTGTCCACTCAACTTCAGCCACTTGGTGAACCGAACTCGGTTCCTTCCCTCACAGCAATCGGTCGTATCCTAGCTTCCTAGCTGCAGTTAGCATGTTCTCCCCATCCCTGCGAGGGTTCTCCTGGCTCCTCACAGTGTTCTAGTGTTTACAGACTGGTGACACACAAAAGCTTGAGGGTAATTTGAATTCTAAGCTGATCACGATCAGAATGTAGCACTGGAGTGCATGCTAGTTCATGCTACTGAACTTTTGGGACGGCTCTATACTTCTGCTTTATATCTGATTCCAAAAGAAACCACAGTGGAGAGAGGCTTTTATGCAACTGCTTCTAACTGGGTCGTGGCTATCGCGTTTCTTTCTATGAGAATGGGCCATACCTCTCCCCAGGCGGCAGCAGGGGGTTCCACCGGAGGGTAGTGCTTGGGCAGATCCCAGGCCACGTTGCTCATGAACCACTTAAAGTTCTTGCAGCCCAGTCGGCTCCTGAGCTCCTTCTGGGGCGTCATGTCTCCTGCCGACAGGTGGCGGTACTCGGGCCGGCGCTGGTAGACGTACTCGGCATACTCGTCCATCCACACCTCCGCCACCCGCTTCAGGTTCTGAACGGAAAGAGAGTGGACAGACAGCTGACTTCTCTCAGGATGTATGTCAGCCTCCCGCAGCAGCTACGCAAGCCCATAATCTCCACAGAGAACACCGGCTGGAGCTTTGCTTCCGCTGGCTGCTGTGCGAACTCCCTGAAACCACGTGACGGGACACCCAGGATCATTAACGAGGAACCTGTTGGGTCCTTGTGCGTGAATGTAAATGTCCTCCTTTATCTGCAGCAACAAGTCATCCCGGAATTATCAGCGTTCCCCTCCGCGGGTGCTGTAGCACAGGCATACGTAATGGCTTCCCACGGGATGATTTAGCACTTGCAGACAATTCCTCACATCCGGTATAGGTGGTTTGAAGAACAGAGGGTACAAAGAAACTTAAGCTCATTCTTCAAGGCAACACCTGCCAAGGCTATAAGTTGTTGATAGTGCAGACGGAACACTGCCGCTTCCCTTCTGTTGTAGTTGTTTGTGGACGATGAGCTGAATATAAAGTGCTTCTATGCACGGAAGAGGAGCCAGAGAGCACTTAGCAGAGGACGCTGGAAAGGAAAATGTTATTCTGCAACACTAATTACAAACGCGCTTGAATGAGTCTATGCGTTTGCATTCGTTTAGGCTAACGCGTTTGTTCAGGTTCATTCACCTGTTCTTATCTGATATATTCACCTCATGTTTCAGAGTCAACGCACAGACAAAAATCTCCAGTATTTATGGTGCTGAACTTGATTCGGTCTCATATCAGCTGTATTTTAACACGGTGCAAAACCGTTTTCCCAACTGTGATTAAACGCTCCGCGGGCCCGACTGTGGCTATGCGCAGAATGAAAATAAGAGTAAAAATCATTTGTTCTGATAAGATAACACTAAAAACTGACAGCGTAATTGGATTTTGCTTAATGTAATGGGTTTTTTTTAAATTCAGAATTCTTACTGATAGAAACATTTTTTTTTTAAGACAAGGAAGAAAATAGACACAACTTACACTGAATAAACTGTCAACCTTGGAAGAGTCAATAAAGCTTTAACGGCTGTCTATACTGTTCTCAGGTCAGGTGAGGTGACACTGAAGCCCTGATGTCACGTTAGCCTCCTAAACAGGACAGATCTCTTGTATTTCATTATGAACCAGTCAGGTGTGAAGAATTACCTTGGCCAAACTGATCCCACCGGGGACCTTGTAGGGGACGTACTTCCTGTATATATGTCCTACCCTGGAGCAGGGGATGTCTTCCATCCGACCGCCACACATCCAGACCTGCAGAAACACACACACAGGCACACACACCAACAAAAGCATGAAATTCTGTGTCCCAATTCTGGACCAAAAGTGCAAATTTGCAACAGCGACCGTGACCCATAATCCTGAGCCTCCCTGCTGCACAATCTCATACAGAAAAGGCAAAGAGGGAACAAATGGGATGGTGGAGAAAGAGGACTTATAGGCAAAACGCAGGGAGGAAAATGGGTTTCTATTCTGAAGATGACTTGGAGAGAGTCACGAAAACGAAAACACAGAAGGGAAAAACGGAAAGAAAGCAGTGAAAGAACTGGCTGTAAACGTCTATTATTTAAATAAGGCTTTTGCCTTTTGGAGGGCCGTGGCCCAGTAAAGATGGTGAGAGTTCATAAACGCAGACGGGCACATCGGACCTCATCAGGTTTAAATATGCAGAACACAGTTTAACCCTGCTGCCAAGCTGGACCGACGGTCCTGCTGAGATCTCCTGAAAACAAAGTTTATAGCTGAAGATGTTTGTTCAGGTCATGATGCAATTTAGTTCCATGCATTTGGTCCCATTTACGAGGCTTTAATATCAGCCTGTGCCTGTTGTGTCTCAGCCTCCCCCTCAGTAGCTGTGAGGTCGTGTTTCCGTGGCGCTCTGCGTGTCTGGATGTGGTGACATTATTTCACTGTGTGAGCTGGGAAAGCCTGCTGTTCCCACACCAGCGCGGCCAGGACGCAGCGTCAGATTAGCTGCTGAAGTGAATGCGGCTCTCACGTTCAGGCGGGGGCCTGGCTATCTGTGGGAGCAGCAGTTTGGTGGTGGGGATTAGTACGAGAGCCTGTTAATCTTTTCACCTCAGGAGACTGGCTGCCTGTGCTCTATCAGCTAATGGGGATCTTAATAAAAAGGAAACCAAATTGAATATCTGAGGGCAGAAAATAGACCTAAGATGCACAGCTGGGTATGAGCTGATAGCAGCATTTAATGGTAGAAGAACGCTGCCCAAAATTATAACCTCGGCATATAATTTATGACTGAATCAAGATGAAACTCTTGAAAACAGTGTGAAAGTACATTTGAGGTGAGAAGCAAATGCTTCTCTCATCCACATCCAAATTATCCTGTATACCTTGAAGGAGATCTCGTACTGTTCCCCTCCCCAGATCTCCAGACCCGTGTCATATCCTCCCAGTTCCCAGAACCATTTCCTGTCCACGGCAAACAGTCCGCCCGCCATCACCGGTGACCTGCAGCACAAAACACAAAACAGGAGGCTCAGTATTTGCTCTTTACGCTGGAAACCAGCAGCAGCGCCATCTGCAAAATAAATAATTTAAGTGGAAGTCAGATATTCGGCCGTCCATACGGGTCTGTGGACTGCGGTGGTGCCTGGAATGACAGATTTTACCCCAGTATGCCTTTATGATGCGTCGTGCTGAAATACTGTCCAGACATGCTGACCTGTCGCCGCGGTAACCCGCCAGCTGCACAACCTGTACGTGCTCCTCCACATTAGGGGAAACACTGAGTGTGCACGGTCTCTAAATCAAGTCACGAGTGGGCAGAAGGCACATAAAACGTATACGGAGGCCTTCTTTTTGTTTTGTTCTAACACCATTACCGCATTCTTCCCTCCCAATTTCAAAAAGATTGGAGTGTACTTGTAAATACATGTAAGGCACAACAGCAGGTTGTCATAGTGACAAGCTTCTCAACAGATTGTAGGCATGCAGCCAGCAGGTAGTCTTCCCTCGCCAAAGACGTCCCAGAGGAGGATCAATTAAAGGCGAGCAGGGCAGCCACTGTTCAGGCGGCAGTGAGGAACGCTCCGGGGCTTCCCACGCCGCATGAGCACTGAGCACAGTTGCGGCGTCCTGCCGCGATAATAGCCGTCTTTCTGCTGTTTTCCTTCTCCAAGGGTGGAAAGGATAACAAGAATCTAGCAGCGAACACACACGTCTGAAGTTCGGTAGTCACGGAGCTCATTGGCTGATTATGTAACAGCAGAAAATATAAGAGTTGAGATGATTACACATGAACGTTTGCTGTCCCCTCGTGCACGCCTGAAATACCATCTGTGCAATATTCATGTCATAATGAATGGCTTCAAGAAATTTATTTTGATCCAATTACTTCCAAACCAATTTCTCAGTAATAATGTGTATTTGATGCGTGCAATGTGCAAATACTGCGCCTAATGCTCTGCTCCAAAAAGGCAAGAATGCAGCTTCCTGCAAGAAATTCGTCCCCCAGTTAAGGAGTTTGTCCACTGTCTTTGCTCAGTTAACCAGGGGACACAGTTGGCATCCCGGTTCATCTCGAAAGGTTAGGGTCAGGTTAACCCCAAACCCTGAATCAAATGTTGTATTTTTATATGTTGAAAGTCAAATGTTCTGTTGCTGTGTGCAGCACAGGGGCAGGCTGAGTTTAAGTAACATCTACCTATTATGTTATATTCATTAAGAAACTCACTTTAGATAAATGCTGTTCGGCCCTCCTCCCCTCGGATATCACACGTCTCCGTGTTAGCATGAAATGAAATGTCGCGCATTAGGAGGCAGACCAGTCTAGAGCATCCGTTGTTGCTGCGAGTGTGTCCAGGCAGTGTGGGGTTCTGCATATGTGCACACCTCAAATCACAAGTGGACATTTGGCCACACTTTCTGTGCATTCCAGTGTGGCTGCGAGGAACCAGGCTGAATGTATAATTCATGTGTTGACACATCCTCCATGGATAGATAGATAGCACTGCAGTGCACCAGCTTGGAGGTTTCACTTCTCCTGTACTTTCTGGTGTCAGAGAACATGGATTTTCCCTGCAGGCTGTCGGTAAAAGGTGAAATCTCCAGAATATTTGTCATGTCTAAAACATCAGTTACGCTGACGTCATTTCCCTCCAGCGCAGCTGCAGCTGTAAAATGATTTAGGATCAACATCAGGTTTTCTTATTTTTGCTAACAGCAACCTGTCGCTACCCTATAGCCTCAAAAAACACATAGATTTGCCTTTTTTCCTCATTACGATACGTGATTGAGCTGTTAATCCATCTGCTGGCCTGACTATAAATAAATAACTCGGTGAATCCATTTTGCTGAAGGTGACTGTTAATGCAACATGCGCTGTTGCTGCGCCTAGCGTTGCATCATTTTACTGGCCTGGTGGGCTGCACTGGCAGAGGCAGACGGGGGGGGGTAAAAGCCATCCTGATGAAACTGACCTTTTACAGAGTAAACAAAGAAATATCTAAGCACACCGTACAAAACGACCTTTGAATTAACCAGGAGCACAAATACGTCTGGGCTGCTGAAATGTGTGTACACCCACGACGATCCACCTGCTGCTGCTGTCGACTGCACCATCGCATCACCTGGAGACAAACGCCTGCAGTTCCGAACACCTGAAGAAGCATTATTTAAACACTACAGGTCGTTAAAAATGCTAATATTTAACATCTCCACATTCAGGAAAATGTTGTTGCTTTGGAATTTCCATTGAACTCAGTAAAGCTTTGCAAAGAAAAATGTTAAATGCTCACTCAAAGGGTTCACTGGGGTCTTCCCTCTGCATCTCTGCTGGGATAGGAATGCGTTTGTAGTACATCTCCCAGTCGAACGCCCCTCGCATGGCGTCTCCCGCCTGAGTGTCGTAGGCAAAGTTGTCGTGGTCGATCACGTCGATCATCGGACACACAATGCTCTTCCTGTTTTGGGCGATTCGGTCTGACAGTGAAAAATAATAAACACATTTTTGTATTTTAGAATTCCAAAAACATGCTAATTTTCAATAAAAAGATTTCATTTTCATTTAATAACTTTAATTCTGAAAATGGATACGGCTGTTTTGGTTTTATTTGTCTAAATATGGTGTAAAAATTTAATTATATAAAGTCGCTAGACTATGCATGCTATAATTTAACATTCTTCTGAAAGAAAAACAGTTAAAATTTAATTTAGGAGAAAATGTGCAATGTATTCTCAGGCCAACCAAGACAATTAGTGTTGTTTTTATAATATAATATAATATAATATAATATATAATATAATATATCTGGCAACCTCATTAAGGGATAAGGTGGTGGAAGATGGATGAATGGATCATCCATATTTTCTCTGTCTGCAAGATAGGCATCCTAACACTTATGGAACGGAAGTCAGAAGTGTTTCCTTTGTGTGTGTGTGTGTGTGTGTGTGTGTGTGTGTGTGTGTGTGTGTGTGTGTGTGTGTGTAGTTTGTGATGGTGTCATGCTGGGACACTGAACTGGTCTGGCCCTTAATGGAAAAAGGGTAATTGGAAAAGCAAGACTGTTTGGGAGGAAGTCGGGAGGTGCTCAGATTCACAGTAGGGGTGGTGTGTGTGTGTGTGTGTGTCTGTGTGTATTATTACATGTCTTATTTCACTTTGACGGAGAACATCTTTGTGGTTGAGAACTTGTTGGAAAAGGGCGACTGACAGTGCGTCAGTGAGAATCTCCACTAACGCACAGGCAGTGTGCTGTAAAAACGGGCAGAAATGGTGGTAACCGTTGGCGACTGGCAGCGTTTGCTTTCTGGATCACTGCTACTGTGCTTCCAGTGCACCAGCAAACACAGGGAGGACAGTTAGGGAGACGGTCTTCGGGTCAAGCTCCAACATTGTGGCGTCAATTTGGAATTTAAAATGAGAATTTGGAACATGAACACGTTTAGGGGAGGAGGTGGAGACTCCTACCAGAGAGGTCTTCTCACTGTGGTTGGGGCTACTGAGAAAGGAAATACATTAATGTCAGCGCATGTGGAGACATAAAAAGAACACGTGTTGCTCACCCAGCAGCGGAGGCAGCCAATTAACATTGGCTTCACAGTGGGAGTCCAGGAAGGTGATGACTTCACCTTTAGCTGCAGAAGCTCCCAGCAGGCGGGTCCTGATGAGCCCCTCTCGCTTCTTGGTCCTCAGGATACGGACCTTTGGCATCCGCTTCATGTACTCCTCCAGCGGAACCTTCAGATGCTCTGCAGAGAGCGCGGAAAGACGGATCATTAGCATCACACGCTACATGTGCTGCGGATTCTCTCACATCTGGAATCTAAGCCAGGAGGCAACTGTCGAGTGGTGACTGCAGGAAAGCAGTTTTTTTTTTTTTTCTTCCCATTTCCCTGGCAGGGTCACGGGGAGGGTGCTGGAGCCTAGCTCAGCCGCACGCGGGCAAAGTCAGTGTTCGCCCCGGATGGGTCACCAGCTCATCACAGAGCCCTACTTGAGCATTTGGGGGTTCGGTATGCCACACCGGGTCGGTTAAACGGCTTTCCTTTCTCTTTTCTTTTTATTTCTATATGTTTTAAACAGTGTTTATATGAAAATGATGCTCATATTGTTGATCACACAGGGAACTTTTTTCCAGTGTGGTTGGAAGAGCTTCTGTCTGAAAGACCGAGCTTGTGCGAAAGCCCATCGTGGGTCATTCGAGGAGCGCGTAGCAGCTCCTTTCACCTAATACTCGTGGATGAGTTGGCAAAGCCTGAGCGCCATCACTGGTCTGAGCACAAATCACTCTTGAGGCAGTCAAAATATTAACTGCACGTTTGGCTTGACGGCTTCTCTACCAAAAGCTAAAATACTGCCTTTTGGAGTTGAACAGTTGACCTTTTAACTCCAACTGCTGGAAACCTTATTTCATAATCATGCCAATTGCAGAAGTGATAGACTTGACTGGAAGGAGGAGAAACAAGATTCTGTGTGAACCTGCTGCTGGAAGAAGAGGAAAATAAGTGCTGCTTGATGCTGAAACTCGTAGGAGAGAGACAATGCTGAAAAGGTGAATTTAAAGCACATGAAAATTGGAACCCTCCATCCTCACATGCCTCCATTCCTCGCTGTGAATAAATCTCTAACAATGAACACCTTGAGGATCAGGGAAAGGCCACAAATATAAGAGCAAGAGGGAGGATGTGACAGCAGTGCTTCAGCTGACCTCATTCTTTCACTCTCTTATCCACGCTTCATACGTCACACTGCATGTAATCATTTGCTGTCTATAGGGTCAACGAATGCTGCAACCCAAACACTTAAATGGTTTAATTAGGCTGGGCGGTGTAAAGTTGCAGATCCACCTAATGCCTCCAGGCTCCGACTGAGATGCTGCTTGAAGCACCTCCAGCTGGCTAATCCCTGTCCACCTACCTTTATTACCAGTCTAAAAATAAAATGCTCCATTGATTTCTTTCCCTCTTATAATCTTCTTGACTCGAAGAACGTCGCTGTGTTGACTGTGTTGCAGATCCGACCTACACGCTGTTAAACGTGACATTGCATCAAGGGCGGAAGGGCCTCGTAACGCCCGTCAGACGTGAGGAAACGGAGCGCTGCTCGCAATAAATGAAGTCATTAAACACTGACAATTATCAGCCTGACTCAGGCTCTTTATACATTTTTACCCTACACAAAGTGACGCTTACATCAGCCCGCTAATGACAGGAAGTGAGGCAAAATGAATCAATGAACGTTTGCCCTGCTTGTGTGGTGAGATCAGAGTATTTAATTATGATTGGTTCATTCTCACTGAATACATTGCAATAGCACTCGTAGTGTTTACCAACTGCAAGGAGGCAATTAATCACGCTAATGAGAGTGAGCCGATGTCGGCAAACACATTAGTCTTTATTAGGACGTGAGGCAGAGGAGATTGCGAGGCTAAGGCATCGTGGAAGCTGGGGTCATTTCACAGCCTGGAACGGAGCGAACTGCTAATCACAAACCAGCTTAGTGAGAAATCCAGGCGAGTTATTCATCATAGATCCAGCTGCACCTGAACCGCCACATGCACATCTGTACTGGGCTGTACTAGCGTAATGAAATACTAGTTTGCAACTAAAATGCACGTGGCCTCAGGCTGTCTGTAAGGGCTTTTAATATCTCCGGGTTGATGCAAAAGGTCCCTTATGAGAGGTTTTATCTGTGTGTGTGTGTGTGTGTGTTGGGGGGCTACGCCTGCTGGATCTCGGCTCTTCAGTGCAACCAGATGTCCAAACCACCCCGGTCCAGCCCTTTCCACTTCAAGGAGAATATCCACTCCGAGCTCCCCCTGGATGTTATCGCCTCATCTCCCACATAAGGCTCAGCTACATTATTGAGCAAACTCCTTTTGCTTGGTAGGGTTTTTGTTTGTTTTTTTGTGGTTATTTCCTGCAGAAATTATCCCAGGCTTGTAATATCCACAATACCTCAATATGTTTTCCTGATCCAACGCGTTAGGGAGCAAAGTCCTGCCCAGTGAGACCTCTGCTTTCAACCTTGATTGTAATTTTGCACTAATTGTCCTAAAGAACTTGGATGCTTTTGCAGAGTTTTATTTCTGTGTTAAACAAACACAGCAGCCACACAATAATGATAAAACCATCTTCATGGAATAAAAACTAGACAAATGAGACTAATTTATGCAGATGAATCATTTAAAAACTAAAGACTTTTCTATCTGCCTCAGAAGAAAAGCCTGAGTTTTAAATCGTAAACAGGAAAAGAAAGGAGACTTTCAAGAGCAGAGAAATGCTTAATAAAAAACAAAAAAAATACCAAATCAATAGGGATTCTGATACAGCAAGACACAGGATTTAGAAAATAGAAAGCGAGTAAAGATGCAGCAGATGTGAAGGTCTAAACTAAGTGGCTGTCGAGAACATAAAAGGGGCAGAGGAATGTTTTTTATTCATAAAAGAGTGGATTGTACTGCTGCTTTTTTGTAAAAAATGTCCTTGGCTTCGCTGACCTGTGTGCTACTGTGTGGGTTTTATGGTCAGCTGTTGTTCTTTGTTCCACTGTTGGCGTTTCTGCTTTCATGCAGGTAAACAGGTCTCACTGACTTTCAGCTACGCTGTTTGAAGATTACGTTCAGCTTTAACCAGTGGAGATAATGAAATCCCTGTTGTTTACTTATTTTCTAAATATGAAGCCTTTGTCAAAATTGATTATGAGATAAATATACATGAGCAGAATTTTGCATATACAGTGGAGGGAAAACTAAATTCAGAACACCTGAAAAAGATGTTTCCATCAGGGACCAGCTGATATCGTTTGCTTAGCTCAGGCAACCTGTGGTGGGGCTGAAACGATTAATCGAATAATTCCATCACTAAAAAGCTTCGATAAAAATCATTTGTGTCGAAGCGCCATTTAAATTCGGTCCACCATACACTGCACTGGGTTTGGCACGGATCGTTATTTCTGTTGCGTAATGCGCTCGCTGTTTCGGCTGCTGGATTGCAAAGAAATTAACATTAAAAAGAAAAGAAAACGTAGTGAAATGTGTCTACTGTCAGATGCAGTTAGCATAGCATAATAGCACAACGCTGCTGCGCAGCACCTCCTCAGGAAACATCCAGTCTATGCTAAAGGTCCACAGCAAGCTAGGCTAACGCTAATTAGCAGCAATTAACAGAAATCAGTGTGATCATGATTGAGAGAAGTCTGCTAACTAACGCACTTTGTTAGCTCTGTGGAAAGGCTGGTTCAGAACTTTAATCAGCGCAGCGGCTACTCTGCTAGCTATCACGTTTCCCTAACTCAGCTAAGTTTTTGCTTAAGATAATTAGGTACTCTATATTGTAATAATCATCCACTGAAAATAAAGTGCTGTTTGTTAAAGCCTGAACTTCAGTTAGGTAAATTGTAAAAGTCACTTTAATTAACGCAGTATCTAAGTTTGATATTATTTTGAGCACATTCAATGGAACAAGAATTGACCTTTGGTGAGGAAAAATATTTCAAAACGTACCAAAATGTGAATTTATTAGAGTGCTTGCAAACAGGGACTGTGACGATGAACGGCAGCCATCAACCCAGTAAATGTGTCTTTTAGTGTCTGTTTTACTGTTGAAAACCAACATAAGGAAAGGGCAGCACGTTCACAAGTTTATGATATTTTGAGCTCCAAGCTGAATTAAACCATAACGCTGTCAACCTCAGCCGTTAGAAGAATTTTACTGAAATGTAAAAACCTGCCACTGAGCTCATGGAAGCGAAGAGGTCGTGACAGCGCGGCAGGCTAATAACAGCATCTCCAAGTCACTGTACAGAAGAGAATCTTTACGTTGTCCTCAGATATCAGACATGACTGGTCATCAGGTCTCTTCTGCTTTAGAAGAGTTCAAATTGATTGGATCCTGCCGACAGCCCAACATCCCTAAGTGACAACACTTAATTAGTTCCTTTTGTCCTGTCGTCTCGCTCGCTCTTAGCCTCCCCCTTTCCCTCGTCTTCCCGTCACACTTCACTGAGCACCATTACCTCATTATCTCCCTACTCCCCAACTCACAAACAAATACACAGTGACACGAATGAATAAACATGCTGAAATGTGCTCAGTCGTCCTGCTGTGCATCTTCTCTCCTGACATATCTGCCCTCCTTTGCCTCTCGGCCTCCCACGTCACCTCCTGTTGCCTCAAAACCCCCACTCACCCACCCACCCCACTTATCCACCTCCCCGTTTGTTGTTGGTGAGGCTGTTAAACGCCACTGTGCACCCCCAACAGCAGCTAAGATGGGCCGCTAAAGCTTCGAAACCATTAAATATGCAAAGCAAGCGTACATAAATACAAATAAGAAAAAAAAAGAAAACAGGGAGTGCAAACCAAGGCCAAGGTAAAATGGCGTTTACACAAAAAGCTGCGGTTAGCAGCACTGTGCACCAGCGCTAGCAGACATAACAATTTATTTCTCTTTTAAATGCAATGACGTGCAAAATTTCTGCTCTATTAGGTGCAGAGCTTTTCTGTGGTCAGCAGTGGGGGGGCGCAAATGTGAAAACTGCGTTGAGGCCTGCAGGGGGTTTGGGAGCGCCCGATCCCTCAGTGGCTGCCCAGCACGCGCTCTTTAAATGAAGCATTCAAATCATGTGTGGGAGCCATTTGTTCGACCTCCCTCATCAAGGAGCGGAAAGTCCAGGAGTAATGGGATGATCGCTCCGCCCGTGGCAGGTTTCAATCACACCGGAGCTGCAGTGTGCTCCAGATCTCTCACCAAAGATCTGGAATAAAGCACTTGGCACAACCGTACTCCGCCTTTTCCATTCCGCAGTAACTGTTTAAGCCACTTTTATTACTGTTGCACCAATAAAGTGGAGGAAAATGGGCTGCTTTCATCACTTTACGCTCATGTGCCAGAAACGGTTGCCAATATCATAGGAGGGAGGCCTCATATTGTTTTATTCATTTAGGATAAAGCTTTAAGGCTCCACAAAGTCTTTGAATGACGTCACACAAACTGATTTTTCTTTAATCTCGTGAGTCATGTCCTGGACTCGGAAAAGGCTAGCACAATGGGAGGCATGGTAATCCTGGAAAACACTCATTCACACACTCTCATACAGCATGAGCTCATCTCCCATATGCGCCCCCACGATCACGTAAAAGGTTGCACCTTTGATGGTCTCTGTTCCTCTACAAGGTAGAAGCACATTCCCAGCCCCGCCTGGCCATAATTCCGTGAAATGACTTGTGCTACACCGGCTGAATTCATTGCTCATGCTCATCCAGCGATGTTAAAATGCCAGACAGATGCAACCGTTTACCCTGTGTGACCACATCTACGTGGTGGAGGTAAAGTCTGCCAATCACCGATGTTAGGATCACATTAACGCAATAAGATGATGTCACCATTTTCACTTGACAGCGTCGACAGTAGGGCAGTCGTGATTATTACAATCTTCGTCAATCGCGATTCATTTTCATATTTGGCTGTGGTTCTGGTTCCACAGCCAGGTACAACGGCTCCGCTCTGGGTGCATTTTGGTTTTAAGCCTAACAGTAAAGGAGAGCCCAGAAACGTGGATGAGGCCACCTGTAAAATTTGCTGTAAAACAGTGCAAACGCAACAAATCTGAAACAACGTCGACGCCCACCATCCACAGCAATACGCCCAACTATTTCTGAATGTTCAAAAAGTCATTAAATTGCTCTTATTTATTGATTTCTACAGTACAGTACAGAATGCGTACTATTAAAGCTCATTATTCTATGATTGTAGAATATAAAAAATAAAAAATAGACAGGGTTGTTGGGTTAAAGTTGAGCTTTCACTCATAACTCGGTGCAGTCAGCTAGTAGAACCTTTTATTTTTCAGGTCAAAATAGCTAGAACACCCCAACCTCGCCTCGCCGTGTTCTAATAAAGTTTTAGCAAATATGATCCCGACAGCCTGATCGTTTATGTAGCAGAGACATCCGCTCACAGAACTGAACAGACGCAGATGCAAAGCTGAGGGTAAAAAGGAAGGACGCTGCTGGCTGATAACACAGAAATCTGCGATCTTCAGATGTAACAAAGACAGAGAACGTCTGCAGCTTCCCGCAGAGGTCAAAAACGGCATCAAAGGACGCATCTGACAAAAGCCTGCAGGTGAGGCCCATACATCTGCTCCCGAGGAGCATGTTGACTGATCACAAGCGTATTAATGCTATCTTATAGATACAATACAACTAAAAAAAAACCAAACCAAAAACAGTTGAGCAACTCAAGGACATGATATCAGTTCCCTTTTATATTTGTCTTTTCAAGGAAAAACATTTCCACCCCAGTGCTCCAAATTTTGTATTCAACACAGAAAAGTGTGATGAGGAAACACAGTGAAACATATCCAGCAGAATCTTCACAGCCACGTCTGCCGCTGCTTATCAACTGCGCAAATTTGCTCTGAAAGCTCAACGCAGGCTCATTCTGCATCTTGATACGATGCAAAACACCTACAAACAGCGAGATCCACCAGATCTGCAGTTTCCAACATGCCATGCTGGAGCTGTGTGGTTATTACGTCATGCTTCAGCGCCGAGCATTGATTTGTGGAATTCCGCGCAGAATCCGTCTTGGATTACCCTCGCTGACACTGGAGCACCAGGGACTCCGCCAGAGAGCAGAAGTGATTGAAGTTCACTTTGTCCTCGTGTCTCTGAAGCCTTAATTACAGCCCGACTCGGTTCTTATCAAAGAACGGAGACAGTGAGACAGAGTGTTTGAGCAGACGGCCTGCAGAGGTTAAATCCCCTCCCTGCAGCTCCGCCATGTTCTCCCGTCCATCCTGACAAGTCAAACCCAGCTCTTTCCAAGGTTACGTCCATCCAGATTCATGATAACGGGATGGGGAAAATGATATCTAAAATGTTAATGCTCGTTATAGAAGATGCCATTTTGAACAATATCTCAACAGGTAAATAATATTACGCATAGTCAAGATTAAGAAGGACGCTGTGTTTTATCACACATGCTATTTTATGTATTTTAGTTTTGTTACTAATACGATTAATCAAGTATTATCTATTATCATAAGAGGCACTTTTCACCATTTTTCCGCTGCACTCAGCAGCAGCAGTGGGAGGCTTTGGGTGGGTGTTATGGGTGTTAAACCACGAGATCTGTCTGAGATGGCAGAACGGCTCATTACCGTGGAGACGAGAGGTAAACATGTCCTCCAGAGGAGGGCCGTGACAGGAAGCTCTAATTAACAACAAATTAGACACTTTGGTAAGAGGGTGAAGGTGTGAGGGCGAAAACATGCTAACAGGTGGGTGCACTGAAACACACACACACACACACACATACAAACAATATTGAAAAGGAGAGCAGGTGCTTCTCATCAGGAGCTCTTTCGTTATTTTTAGCATTAATCAGTCATCATTAAATAACCTTAGAATGTTCTAGTTCAGAAGTATTCCTTGTGTATCAATCATTCAGCTTAATTCTGAATTAATTATTAATTTCACACACAAATGGTCCTGTCCAGGTGTGTGTGTGTCACCCATTCAGGCGAGTGTCCGTACCTCTGTCGCTGAAGTCGTCGACCAGGACGACCTCCGCGATGAGCTGCGGAGGCGAGCGGTTGAGCACGCTGTGCACGGTCCTCAGCAGCGACGACCAGCCCTCGTTGTGGAAGGGGATGATGATGCTGGTGTTGGGCAGCTTCTCTGCGTACAGCTTCTGTTTACAGCTACAAAAGAAATGTATCAAATTTTAAAAAATAAATTTAGTTTAAGCTTGGAGTTAGCATAAAGCTGGGCTTAATCATTCCGTGATCGCCATGTTTGTGATCACGCATTCTTTTGATTCAAAGGGTTATGATAAATAAAAATCAAATGTGGCGCATCAATACGTCGCATTACGTCTGAACGCAATCCAGGCTTTAATCATGTCACTACAGGGTCACGATGAAAAGAATTTGACGACATACAGGCTTTGAACAAAGGGATGAACAGATGGAGGTCTGACTTTTCTCTAACCTACATGAAATCTGCTCCAAAGCAGGAAGATTTAATCCATTTCCCATCCTTTGCTATTAGAGTGAATATAATGCCTCTCAGAGAGAGATGGATGATGGTATTGTGTGTGTGTGTGTGTGTGTGGGGG
>BJFM01000804.1:66564-78978 GCA_016586285.1 Arothron firmamentum | reverse complement strand
GGGGGGGGGGCAGCTATTTTGGCAGTGAGGATCTGAATCTGGAGCCAAGTGTAAATGGCGAGGTGTAAAATAGCATCAAAAGAGCAATCTTGTGCTGTTACAAAAACCTCCGCTTCGCTCTGATCTCAGACCCTCACAGCAACACATCTTTGTTGTTCCCTTTCAGGACTATGACAACATTAGCCATAAGTGTTTCTGAATAAACACCCACCACTGACACCACATTGGAGGTTAAATTAAGACTTTTTTGCTGTTGTGGGACTTTATTTGCTGTTTCTGCAGCTCAGTCATGAAGTTAACTTTGGATGATGTGGATGAATTTAAACGTATTCTGACCAACATGCAGATGTCACTGGGCACCAACGTGTGCACTGATAACGGGCTTACAGCATTCACCTCCTACAAGCTGTCACTGGGGAGACTGGGGAGGGACGACTGGTCTGCAACTGGGACTGAGTGTGGCGAAGTGTGGCGCTGCACCTCTTATTTATGCAAACGGGAACGCTAAGAGACAGGCAGAGTGATCAGCAGCCATTCCAATGGGAACTTTTAACAAACCCCGTCCAATTCCACAGGGCGACTGGCAGCGTGTGTGCACGTGCGCGCACCCGTCTTACTTCAATTAATTCTTGTCAACGTGCCGAAATCGAATGTGTCACTTGCAGGTCTGGAACCAGTTGCCTCTGAGGCACAGACAACATGCCAATCACTAAAATGCACAAACTGCCTACCAGCCAGAGGTGTGTGTGTGTGTGTGTGTGTGTGTGTGTGTGTGTGTGTGTGTGTGTGTGTGTGTTGGAGCTGCTTGGCATGGAGAAATGGAGAGAAGGTGCATACATGGGATTGGTCACAGGGAGTCTGACGAGCCTGGCAGGAACCGGGATGATGCCAATCTGAGACAGCGTCCGTCTTCTTTTAGCCAATTTGCATGCTAATAATTTCATTACAGATGATTCAGGACGAGGGGTGTCAACAATTAATCAAAAATCGATTAATCGTCGTTAAGAAATTACTCGATTAAATTAAACGACTTTCAATTAATTGAAACCTGTGTTCTATCACTGGGTTGTTTTCTGTGGATGCAATGTCATGCTGATTTAACGTCTCGCCAGTCCACACAAGGGTGCAAGAGGCCACCACGCCTACTACAACTGTCCATCTCCAGTCAGCTGGGCGTCAGTCCCATGTTTGGCACATATGCTAGAACTAGCTAGAACTAGCCGTTAATGGCCGATTCGCTGCCCGTCTAAAACCAGCCACTGCATCTGGCCTAACTGGAAACAGGCTGCGCTCACGTCTCACTCCTGAGCATGCAGACGTGCTCATGTTCTTGAATAAAAATGCACGAGGCTCAAAACAGTTTTGTTAGCCTGGGCCTGCATTTTGAGCTGACTGTTTTAGCCAGGGTGGGCCTTCTCTTTTTGCTGCTCAGGGAGGTTTGAAGTTGATTGAGTCAGGCTGACTGTCACAGGCTGGGCCTGCTGATTTTACTGTCACTTTTCTAAATTCAGGAGAGCATCATTATAAATGCTGCTGCTAATATCTAACATGAGACGGAGAAAGTGCACTTTATTCTGTTTTTCATTCCTCATTGCCTGTTTTGCAATTTGTCAAATAAATATTTTGTTAAGGAATACAGTATATTATGCCTTTTGAATTCTGTATATCAGCAAAATATGGATTTTTATGTTAAAATTTATTAGGGTAAATTAAGATTCTCAGATGGGGGGAAAAAAGCCGCCTATCAATTAATCGGTTCATCGATCGATAAGGTTATCAACTATCAATTAATGAATTGATCGATAATTTGCATCCCTATTCAGGACAGAATTTAAAGCTTAGTTTCTCTCTCTCTCTCTCTCTCTCTCTCTTTCTCTCTCTCCTCTCATGTTTGTCTCAAAAGCAGAGAGGCGGCAGGAGAACGGGGGGTTGCAGACAGGCAAATTAAAAATCAACAACAGGAAAAAATGTCTGAATAAAACTGCAAAATTCCGAGCTGAAGCGAAGCCACGTTGATGGATCAGTTCTGTGTGTTAGTTTCCTGTTATCCCTTCTTCTTTTCCTCAGCAGCTCTTTCCTCCGGGTATCCTCGTGTCTCCCACCAGCGTCCTGCTCTGCCGTGATCTGTTCCACCTGCGATCTTGTCTGCGTCGGATCACTGTCTGTTTCCATCCATCTGCCTTCTCTTTGGCATCTCCTGAACGTTGGCGTCTGTTTTTCTACTTTTTTTTTTTCCCATTTCCTGCATTACTATCTGCAACGTTTTATCTGTCTGTCTCTGAAATTTGGTTCCAAGTTGGGTCTCTCTGTGCTGCAGAATGCACAACAATGACCCAGTTTCCTCTGAATATCCAAAAAGTGTGCATTTTAGGAGTCTTAAACCAATTTGCCAAGAGTTCTGCAACTGAACTGCTCATGTTTCTCTATCGGTGACTTTGTTTATCTGCATTATTCTGCATCTGCTTTTACATTCAAATCTGGCCTGATTAAAAGCTGTGAACAGCACATGTGAACACAAATAGGTTATTGGAAGACTTGAGGTAGGTCAAGGTGGACCCCTGGTCTTAGACACACTGATAAAAGGCCTACATCATCCTGGGGGAACTGGCAGCGAGGAGGCATCTGGGGCTGTTTTCCACATGAAAGAGAAGGTCAAATCAAAGAAAATAGTTCCTGTCTGGTGAAAGAAGACTAGTGAAGGTCACCCTGAAATGCCTCCCTGATGTCAGGAGGAAGTACAAGGTACATATGACAAGGAGAAAATCCAATCGTTGACTTGTGGAAACACGTGCGCGGGACTCACCTTGCATGACGGATGTCAGGGAGCGAGCGGTTGAGGGAGATGCGGTCGCTGATGTAAATGTTGAAGCCGTTCTCCCTGTAGGCCTGGTCCACCCTGTCAGAGTCCGCCAGAGGGAACGCTTTCCCCTGCTCACCGTTACCTGGGTCGAACACAAGCAGGCTGGTATGAAAGAAGCACGACAGCTTTTAATGCAACTATGCTTCTTTTATGTGTGAAGGAGCCAAAATTAGAAGGATTCCGAGGATTCGGTCAAAAATATCCCCGACGCTCATTGTCTGCAGAGCGCACGCAGCTCTGGAAGGCTTCCAAAAGGCAGCAGCTGGAATGGGAATTAGGAAGGACACCAGAAGGCCAGCCCAGAGTCCGAGCATCAGGGCTCAGACCAGCCGCCATGGAGGCTCCGCCCCCTCAGCCATACGTCAGAGTACCGTATACATACCACATTTCCAACCTGGGGTCTGCGGAAAACTTCCACTTTTGGATTTCTATTTAGGATTTAAATGCAACCTTGAAGTGAGCAAGAAAAGCCTCCATCTTGAATGAATTGGCTGACGAGCTGACGGGCTCCAGGTTCCAGCTCAGACAGAGATCGAGCGGGCTTATTTCAGGAATGCACAGAAACATGCGCGGCTGCACGTGTCATTGGCCGCTCGCCACGCAAACACACAAACTCTGAAAGAGATCAAATTAAAGGGAGACGCCGTGTTCCATTAGGCAGAAATGATCCATCCATTTTTCTGATGGAAATAACTGTGGAAAATTACTCCCTCATCTCTGAAAGAAAAAAACACTTCTGCCTAATGTTTGACTTCTCTCTGCATAATGAACATGTTACACACATCACCCAAATCACACTGTTCCTCCCCTGCAGAGGACTCTGTCCCGCTGAGCTACAGATTCTGTAGCCTGAGTTTATGTGTTTGTGCGTTTATTCCTCGTGCATTAATCGGTCTGAAGGCTGGTTACGTGTTTTATGGTGCTGTTTGTATCCAGCAAGCCTCTCACCCACCAGCCGTGCCAAAGATTTACCCTCATGATCATGCATCAGCAGGTTTGGAGAATTGTTTTTCACACTTTTTGGAGGGTTGAAGGAATCGTTTCCATTCAGTGGAAACTGAAAAAACAAAACAAATGGATTTGCTGCTTCCTCCGACACTCATTTCCTATTTTGATAGTTTTTTTTTCAGACTGAGAATATTTTTAGACCCATAATAAGACCTGGAAGTATTTGAAATTAGACTTTGATATTTTTATATAATTCTGCCCCCAGAGGCCACCACAATAGATGGGAAATAAAACAATCAGGAGGTGACTGAAGCACAGACGACCTGATTTTCTGCTTTCGCTCTGTCAGGCGTGTTTTTATTACTAACTACAGTAAAGCTGCTCTATCGAGGCTGAGACCAGGCGACTAAACTGGACAACAGTCCTACATTTGACCTTTTATGGAAAGGGGGTTAAATAATTGTGCACATCCAAATTAGCAAAATCTCCTTCCCACTCAGGAGTGATTCAGTTGAAGCTGCTGTCGCTGAGCTTTACCTTTTGTTTGGTCCTAACCTGACGGGCAATTTAAAGGTCCATTATTGGATGTTTACCACTGAAATGTATTTTAGTTGTGATGTTCAGGTGTGAGGATCCAGTCAAAAGCCCGCTAATCCATGCTACGGGGCATAAATGTGAGCCGACTGGTTTATATCAACAATAAGCAGGACGACCGCAGTCATCTTTTGGTCTCATTCATTTCTTGTTTCCTTCAAATCCAGCTCATTTGCTGCATAATTAGCAGCTAATACCGCCTGAGAGTCAGACAAATCTGTCACATTTGTATTAAGAAGCCAAAGTTATGCTTTTCATTCAAGGCCTGGGGGTAAATCAATGCTTATTGTAGGAGATTAACTGTGTTTAATTATGATCTCAGAACTGTTTCTGCAGGATTGATTCATTCTGCTGAAGAGGGAAAATCCAATAGAAGAGAGAAAAAAGGGAGAGAAAAAAGAGACTCAACAGACTTGCTGCTTTGTGTGTGTGTGTGTGTGTGTTTGTGTGTGTGACCTAAGGAACATATACAGTATTTCTCAGCATTATCTGAGGAGACCGACCTGTGCGAGCAGCATCTTTCCTTATCGCCTCGTAGTCGTGCCAGTCGACCCGTCGCACGCCGTCGGCCCCCACCTGGGCGACCCTTCTCATCTGCAAGAGCACACACAACACAAGTCTGCTTTCAACACAGGTCATCACACACGTATGATCTATCCTCTGATTTCAGTTGGGCCCGGCTGGGGCCAACACGGTCAGTTTAAAAGGTTAAAATGTTTTGTTTTGGGTTTTTTTTTTTGTAAAGAAACTCAGAGCTGACAACTACAGTATTAAACCAGTTTCGATGACAGGAAACACAATAAAAAGATGAATTCCTTGCTCAGTCGGGCTCCAGGCAACTGAGCCGCGGCAGCTAATTGGACTGCTGACATCAGGAGACCAAACGAGCTCACTGGAAAACAACATCTACAGCGAGTCGCCTCCTCGGCTCCAAAGCTGCACATGCTATGAAGCCAAATGTCAGAACGTTTTTCTTTTTTTGTCTCGTCGTATGTTGTGTGCATCTCTCTAGACGCTGACAAGAAGCCAGAGTCCATCCTTCCGGCTAACAGGAAGTGACTGTGCCAGCAAATGCAGAGGACCTCACAGGGAACAAACAGCCAGGGGAGTTTGGCTCCGAGAGGAGCTGTCCGAATCGCTCCCCGGCAATATGCGCGAAACCAAACTGGACACCACATTAAACCAGCGCTCTAGTGGAAACGTCCTTTTTCCGCCAGACCGCAGAGCCATTCGATCCCTTTCATTTAATTCATCGACTTCAATTGAATTCAGTTCGGTTGGTTTAAAAATTACTGTCATTCTGCACGGTGCCCCCGCACAGCTCTGAGGCCTACCGCCGAAAAAGACGCATGAATATGAAGCTAAATAGCCCAAAATAAACTGCAGCCGAAGTCACGGTGCGGTTGACTTGCAACAAAATACAACACACAGTTTGCACGGAAAAATGTTTGGTGGGAGGGGTTGTTTTTTTTTCCATAAAATATTCAACAAGTTCAAGTTTGTATCATTTACAATTTCAAATACAATAAGCAAGAAATTTTAATTAGCGCGTTAAGATAAACTGGCTTTATGAGATGCAAAAATCGATAACTGGATCGTTTTTTTCAGGACTAAAGGGAGCACGTTTTCTCCAAAATGGACCAGCATCTGCGAATCTGAGCACAGCTTGGCCAAATCAGATCAATATGTGGTATCTTTATTCAGAGTTGTGGCTGAAGTTGCTTAATACATTCATGACTTCAGCAAAAAAAGTATCAGTTTTGGAGAAGCTAGCTTAATTGGATTTTAACGTGGTCTTCTGGGAGAAACGGAGGCCGTCCCATCCTCCCATTAATGCTGGGAGAGAGATAATGGATGTGTGCACTAAGGCTGGTGTCCATTTTCTCAGTGCTGACTTGCAATGTTTAATTACCTGCACAAAAAAATATTAACCACAAAATGTGTCAAAGAATCGTCGGTGAGTCAAAGTGTGCTGCCTGCTACTTTAACTCCAACACACAGAAAACACCAGCACAGCAGTCAGTCACCAGTCGGCCAGTAAACGGCCTTATATCTGCATCTCACAAGCCTGCAGATCCCCGACTGATTCTAATCCGAATCAGACTTGACAAACGCGTTAAAGCGGCGCTGTGGTTCCACGCTGTTGTATCAGTCACATCAGCAGCCTAGGAAAAGACGCTCTGAGTGGTTCCAACCTGAGAGCTCTGCCTTTCCCAGCTGCGCTCCGGCTGCTTCCTTTCTGCCGGCCATCGTCGCGCAGATGAGCTCCCTGCCGCCACAAACAAATCGGCGCCCGCGGCGCTTTTCCACTCCATCTGCATTCAAGGTGCAGTGTCGCATGCTAACGGGGCGTGACAGGAACGCCGCCCCGAGCCATGCAAGCCATGTTTTGGCCATCAACCGGTGAATAATTAATTGCAAAACACTGATTCATATAAGCGACAGGCCTCAGTGGCGAGTCATAATTCAAGGAGGCAAAGACAAAAACAATGTGTGTGTGTGTGTGTGTGTGTGTGTGTGTGTGTTTGGACAGAGATGCTGCTGTATTTCATTATATGCTCCCCTCCTGACAGTTATTGCCCAGTCATTACAGGCTAATACACCACAGGCTGGCTGAATATTTGATTCTGATTGGCTGCAGGGTGTCCATTAATTCCTGATAATGGAGCCCTGAGTGGATGGAGCGAAAGCGTCCATTCACTGCTCGTGGTTAATGCTCGGGCCGCCACCGCGCAGGCATCTTCGTCATCAGATGATGCCAAAGATGAGAGTGCAAACGTGGCGGCGTGCCAGTGACTTCCACGTGACTGCGCAGCGGATCAGGCAGCCTGCGCAAGAAAGTGGGAAAAGTTTGAGGAATTTGTCAGCGACTGCACGTTTTTGTTATTTCCAGATGTGGACGCTGTGGATGCAGCAGTGGCTCGTGATGCCCCGCCCCTCAATGATCAGACATGAACAAAAATGACATTTTATGAAGGTGTTTTTTACTGCAGGAACTCAAATGATGGAAGATATCCCAATTCATCAGGGATGACAATGTTTCCTGCTTGATAATGTTTAATGGTCTGTTAGTGCAGATAAGGTTTACTATCCTAAGCCGAGTAAGCGCAGATCAAACGTGGCTAAACGTGATATTTGATGGGATTTTGACACCAAAATGCAAAATATTTACCTTTGTAAGATAAGATAAGGTACCTTTATCATCATTGTGCTTTACCAAACACTTTTATGATGCCAGAAGCTGAATTATCTCTTCCATCTTTGGCCACCTCCCGACGGGTTCTGAAGATGCCATCCAAATTGCCCTTGAAGAGGTTTTCATCAGCTCACAACTGAGGAAGAATCACAGTGGATGGAAGAGCCATGCTAAGCTCCGCAGCAATGCTTTCAAAAAAAAGAAAAAGTTTGGTCAAAAATAACTTGAAGTTTGAGTTCCTCCATCGCGTAGCAACCTCTGAAATGCCGTTATGACGCAAATTCAATTTTTCCCAGTCTTTTTGCTGTGGTATGAAATTAGACTGGACAATGTCGAGAGGAATAAGCTAGCATGTTCATGATGTGGATTATTATCCGCTGAAGGTGCAGAATCACCTGTTGCAGGTGGAATACCACTCCTGGAACACCACAAAAGCAGAACATACGTCTATTATCCGTTCTATTTCTGTTAAAAGCTCACTGACTTCTCCCCAGCTGCTCTGCTGTGTGTGTCTAATTGGATTTGTTTGCTGGGATTGCATTGATTCTTACTATTGACCTTTGCCTGACCTTGACCTGGGAGTTTGCTCGGCTGTCCGATAAATCGTTAGACTGGACGAGTTCTGCTGCTGTGCCACATCCTCCGTCCTCCTCTTTTGATTCCTGCACAAACCCAACATTCTCATTAAACTCAAGCCTCTACTGAAAATCAATAGAGCTTCTAAAGGTAGTTCCACCTTCTCGCAGCTCTGCTGCTTTCTCATCTCTCATGTCCGCTTTTCTCGCAGGCGCCTTTATGCTTCCTTTCACACCGGTGATGTTGGACAAAGACGAGTGAACGAGGCAAGATGGAGGTCGGCCCTTATTTGGCCGGTATTACCAGCAGGGCAGCCAGTCTGACAAGAATGAAACTGCCAATGCGTTCTCTGAGGAGATGGAATCAGACCACCCTGGGTCAACACTTCCCCTCCCGCACAATGAAGAGAAGAGGGAAGCTTTTCTCTCCGTTTTTTCCTCCTCCTTTCTGATCAGTCTGATTGCGGACGGATCCATCTCAGACCCCAGAGATGCAATTACTGATCGCTTCTGTTTCACCTCATCCTCCGAGTCCTCCTCCACCCTCAGCCACCACTTTGACAAGTCAATCTGTGGCAGAGGCTCCAGTTTCCTCTTAACTCTCCAAAGAAGAAGAAGAAGAAACTTTCTGTGCGTACCAGATGGCCGATAGCACGAAGAGGCTTCGATCACAGGTGGCAACAGCTCTCATGACTGAGATGGTCTGAGTGATAACGCAGCAGCCCCACACGGACCTGCATGTTCCACCAAAAGGAGTTCCACTGAAGCATGATCCTGGATACACTCACTCATCCCTCCATCACAAACACTCCCACTAATGACAGCAGTGTGTCTGCTCACGAGTGTTTTCTGGAATTCCTCACCATTTCCATCGAGCCGAGCTAGGTCTAGTCCCAGAGAGGAAACCCGCCGACGCTAACCAGCCCCGCTCTAAAGGCCTGAAAGCCTCCGGGGCGGCGCCTTCTCCTTCCTGTCAGAGGCGGTCAGGAGTTTGAGGCAGAGGACCTCCAGGACCTCCAGGATCCTGCGGGGAGCCACTCCAACCCATCAGAGAGGAGTTCAGCAGGGCCGCTGCGCAGTCTATTATCTCCCAAAAGGAGTCATTATGGGGGGTCCCGCTGAGAGCAGAGAGGCCCCAGGAATCCTGCACATCCTGCAGCCTCAGACTTTTGCTCACATGGTGATGGATGGTGACGACAACAGCGAGAAACAAAATGTGCTTTTCCCCACCCGCTGCTGTTTCTATGAAAGACTGCAATTTGGGATTCAACCGGAGATGTTGAAATAAAAGCTCCCAACATCCTGCTTTGATAATATAATCAATTGATGGAGACGGTGGGACGTAACCTGCTCGTGCAGCTGTTGGTGTGGTTTATTGCTTTTTTTTTCAATCCCCTCTGCAACCTCAGGAGCAATAATAGCAGCAATAAGGTTGTCAATCTGCATCTGCTGCTAGTATTTCTTTCTATTATCTGCGAAGCAAGTATCTAATCTTTAGAAGGTGAACATTTTCTTCCTTTAGGCTATTTGGAGGACATCTAATGGACATCTAGTGTAAGAGACTGTTCTTTATTCTGGTCATAATCTCTCCTTCTTCTCTGTTGGACCAGCGTAAGCCACCAGTGAGACACCGGACCGTATAATGCACATGTGTGTTTGTCCTCTTTGCTCCGTCTGCTTCCAAACAGCAGCAAACTCACACACACCCCTCCAGTTCCGAGCCGTCCCGCTATCACCTGCTAACACACAGCTTAAAGCCTATTATTCAGGCTTGCTGGGGGATACAGGCAGCAAATGTACAGATATCTCCATTTCAGTGCAACATTCTAGCGCTGAACACGGCTAACCTGCATAAACACACTGTCATGAAGCGTCTGGGTTTGGGTTTTATAAGGCTGTTAAGTACATCCTGTAACCTCCTTAGTTAAAACCCTGAAATCAGTGAAAATCGCAGATCAGACACAGCAGCGTTTGTTTGTTTTGAGGATCCCCACATCCCGTTATCAGCTTAGGAGGAGGAAGTATTTCTGTGCAGGCAGCAGGACCAGCCCGCCTTCCTCCCCTGTAATGTGAAGAGGGGCCTGGGATGATGTATCACCGCTGCCAGGCCGTGGCTTATTGCGAGGCTGGCTTCCAATGAGTGTGTGGACTCACACTCCCAGACTATCCTGGAAAACCCGCTTGCACACACTTCAATATCCCCACCATCCAAGAACATCCCAACATCCCTGATGATCCGACTGGTATATCCGTCCCTACGGTGATCCAACAATTAAACAAGCTCTGACACAACCGATCTGCTGCAGAGCCGGGGGCTTTGCTCTGATATTTTGGACTAAAGGGATTCGTACCTGCTGCCAGTCTTTAATCCACCCGAGTGATTCGCCACAGCTTCTTCTGGGCTCGTCTCCTGTCACCGGCGCTGTATGAAAGGTCAGATGTGGCCAAGGCTGCACATCTGGCCCATCTAAAGCAGACTCCTCTGTACCGGGCCTCACTCGGGCTGCGGAGATCAATGCTCGCCGTGGTCGGGAGGAGCAGATAAACTGGTTTAACACTCAGAGCTGTCAGCATTTACGCACAGTGTGCACCGTGGAGAACTCACCCCAAGGCCATGCCTCTGTAAACAAGGCTCAGGAAAAACTGATGTTTCGTTTGGACCATTTTCACCCCTTTTCACAGTTTAGGAAGCATCTGTAGTCTAACCCAGGATAAATAATCCCCTGTAGCCCAGCAGAGCCGCTGAGCTGAACACAAGCATGTTCTGTCTCCATTCTTCTGTGATTGAATCCCACCTTATGTTTTAATGTTGACTCAATAATAACAAAAAACAATCAAATAGGTGATTATTCAGTCAGTCCTATATTTCTAACAATGCATTATTGTTGTATTTATGTGTATTTTACAACATATTAGTGCCTTAACTGCATTCATAAGCAGAAAAGAGTTTAAGATAATATATTTACAGGTTTATTAGTGATACAAGTGTGACAACTGTGCTGTTAACAGCATTTTCAAAGTTAAACATTTATTACAATTTCAAACCAGACGATGTAAGCTAAGGTTAAAAAAAAAAAATGAAAGAAATTTAAGAGAAAACAGAGATCGAATGACCTGAAACGTTTTAGGTGTTATTTGGGATTCTGACAGCAAAAGCTGCTGCAAAACCAAGGTCTGCTTCTCAGAGAAAGTTGCAGGAAAAGCTGACAGAAACCTGCAACATGAAATAAATGTGAAAGGAGAGCCAGCTGGGTAAACAGACACTCCTGATGAATGCTCCCGATACAGCAGCGTATGAATGAGACCGCTCCCGTTTGTGTTCAATCTGAGGATTATAATTTAATGATTCAGACGGTAACGCGTGAGTAAAGCAGAGAGAACTCACCGGAGGGGTGGAGAGAAACAAAATCTCCATCTCTAACAAGACGCATGAGGGAAAATGCTGAATGGGATATCGATTTTGATCTACTTCAGTGAAGCCGTCACAGCCCGCAGGGAGTGCGCGCACACACACACACACACACACACACACACACACACACACAAGTTTGAAAACCACATCAGCTCACTCTGCAGCTGAAGGTAACCAAGTGCTGTTTGTGGAGCATGTCCAGCATAATGACAAATAAAGCTGACTTTGACTTTGAAAATGCTAAACGAGCAGAAATGATCCTCCAATGAGCAAGCAGAGCCTCTCTTTAACCGCCACGCCACTGCGTGGCAGAATAGAAATCTCACTCCCTCATAATATTCACAGGGTGTGCCGCTCAAATCGAACTCACAAATTAAGGCCCGTTATGTAATTAGCTTTATTATTGTAAGATCCAGAGGGACGTGAAGGGCAATCTATACGAACTGCACTCGCAGGAAGAAATGAGATTTGTTCCGCATCACAAAACACTAGAGACCTCCGTAATGACACTGATATGTTATAATTCGCCGTATAAAACCTGTGGCTTCTCCGGGATGAACGGCTGAGGAGTCCAATCATGGCAAAATGAATAGAAGAAATCAATTTTGCTGTTGGTTGCAGTAAGTGGTGAGACGTTATCCGGGGGTGCCTGAACAGAACCAGCCTTTACAGCAGCTGCGCGCCCATTCAGCCGTCCCTCGTAGTCCTCCGTCGGGTTTGTCAGGCGCGAGTCTCTCATCTTCTGTTATCACCGCAGAGGAAGCAAGAAATCGAAGCAAATGTCAATAAGAGAGAGGCAGCTGGAGGGGGGGGGGGGGGGGGGGGGGGG
>BJFM01000804.1:42865-59182 GCA_016586285.1 Arothron firmamentum | reverse complement strand
TCCAGCTGCTCTGCCTGCAGGGTTAAAGGTCACCCAGGGCACCGTTCAAGCTGCTGTTGATCCAAACACTAAAAGGCTGCTGTCTCACTTGTGTTGCCTGTCCGTGCCAGCAGTCACGCACGTGTTTGCCCTCAGTATCTGCCAGTTGGTGCACGTTCCTCCATCCGCAGGTGCTGCCGCGGCCTCGTCCCGCTCTGGAGTGGGTGCGTTTCGCCCTGGCTGGCTTGTGTGCTGCGATAAAAGAAGCAGCTGCCCCCTCACGCCTCTGCCTCATGGAGCCCAACCACGGAGGCTGCTCCTGGACCGAGAGATTAGAGAATAAGTGACTGATAACCGGCAGCCCGGGGGGGGGGGCTCCGAGAGAGAGCAGAGAGATGAATCTGCACCGACAACCACGGAATACTCAGCCGAAGAGAAGGTAGCTGACGGATGGTGATTGGGTCGCACTTGCATCAGCGGAAAATGTATGCAATTGTGCTTTGATATGAATAACAGGCTCTCCTACAGCTTTTATGCAAATGGTCATCTGGTAGCGTTCACAGCACGGTCATGTGACCCGTGGTGAGTCTGCCCGACTTTAACAGCGCCGAACCTGTAAAACGGCGAAGGTGAACACACCCCCATCTGCAGTAAAGCATAAAACTTTATTGTTCATTTTGGAGCCTAATTCACCTTAATTCAAGGACGGGGAGATGAAGATGAATAGATTAAATTAGAAAATTGAAGAGCCCCCCAGAAGAGCACGAGCGTGTAATTCTAATTTGGTATAATTGACAAACTTTGGGATAATGTCATGAGTGGAGGTGACTGAGGGGTGGAGGAGGTGCAGGACAGCAACGTCTGACTGCCATAATACGATTTTAGCACCACACTGATGCCCGAGAGTCCTCCTCATCCTCATCCTCATCCTCATCCTCATCCTCATCCTCATCCTCATCCTCATCCTCATCCTTGTTATACCTGTATTCATATTGGCTTCATTTCTGCTGCTTTTTTCCTAAAAGAGGTCGTGGCTGCTCCATAATTATTCCCGTTTTTAATAGTGCTGCATCACTGACACACTGTATAAATGTATACCCTTCATTATTATATTGAAATATTGTGATTATTAGATGTTGAAGGCCTGTTTTAAATTAATTCATCCCTCATTTATCACCTCAGGCTCAAATATTGAATGCAGTATGAAAAAGAGTGATTTTATGTTTTTTACTCTGCACTATTTCCCAACCGAACATGGTGGACACCTGATTTGAGCTGACTTGTTCTAAAGATGATGCTACACCTGCTCCACAGTTGAATGGCTGCTGCTGCTGCTGCTGCTGCTGGTTTCCAGTGTTCCAGGCGGTGTTCTCTGTGCTGGATCTGCTGGTTTAGCTGGCAGCCAGCAGGTACGCTCGGCTCTAACCACAGCTTTTTAGGGCCAAGCGTGCGGTTTCTGTGTCGCGCGCACAAAAAGCCTCATTTTGCTTTCATTTTGTCGAATGTGGGCTCCTCATCAGGCCAGACAGCATTACTGTAATTGGCTCATCGCAGGGGGACGTCTGAGTGGGAGTGCGTTTCTCTTACGCCTGTGATGAAATGGACACGTCCTCCTGAGCGAGCGTCCGCAGGAGCTCGGTCGCTGCCGTTTTTCAGCAGATGTTTGCCGTTTTGTGAAAACGCTCATTTGGCCGACGTCCATCCTTCAGCTTCTTGGTTTCCTCCCGCGCTCCCCCTCAGGAGGGGCAGCAAACAGCCAGGCTGAACCTTCTGCCTTCTTCAGGCGCTTTGATTTGCAGGATAACGGCATGTCCTGGTGTTCAGACAGGAGACGCAGGAGCTGCTCCGTGGTTTTAATTGTGACCATAACTGATGGGTTTTGCTGTCTGACTTCTCAGTCAGCGCTTTTCTTTTACTCTGACTCTCCTTTTCAGCTGTCATCTAATCCACCGTCCACATTTTCTCTTTAATTTTCCTTTCCCCTCACGTGTACTGTATTCCATTGCTCTTATGTGATGAGCATTTTTTCCTTTTGACTTTTATTGGGTGGTCATGTGCTCTGACTCCGCCCCCCAGGTGCGGTCTTTGTTTCATTTTCCCTCCGCTCTGAGCACACCTGTCCCTCGTTGGATTCTGGTCTCGGTGGGTATTGAAGCCCAGCGTGCTGCTCAACCGTTGCCAGATCGAGCCTGACTACAACTCAGTACATCTTTTGTTTGCAGCTTGCTTGAAAGGTTGGAATTCTTTTGCAAACGCCTGCCTTGACGTCTGGACTTTGCTTTCTCTGACTGCTGCTGTTGGCTTTTTTTTCTCCTTTTTTTTCCCGAAAAGAACTAGTAAAAGTGAATTTTAAATTGTGTTGTCTGCCAGTGGGTTCTTTCCACAGACACCCTGAAACCCTTTTTAAATTCCTTCAGCCTCTCACTGAATTCTCACTTATTCTTCATGAGGGTGACCTTCATTATCCAGAAAAAGCATGTAAAAGCCTAAGAAAGCAAAGCCGACTGATCCCAGACCTACAAAAGCTACATTCCCCTGCAAGGCTTGCTTTTCACCACCTGGGAGGTGGAATGAAATGGCGTTCCAGTGTGTTTGTCCATGTCAACCGCACACCAGCCCAAACTCTGCCCCTCCAAACCGAACTACACCCAGCAGAAGACGTGAACGACGTGCACGGAAGGAAGGGACACACGGGGGGCTTCTCTCATCATCCGTTCTGCTGCTCCTCCAGGCTGTAAACAGCTCGCTGCTGCTGGCGGTGATGTTTGAGCTCCGCCACCCTCTCTTTTCTGTTTGCTAGCTGCTTGTCCTCCTGCCTACCCCGACATCACCTCTCTCCATCTGCAAGTCCAATGATAAACTTGTCAAACGTCGCCTCAATTTTGTCTCCGTCACCCAGAATAGACCTGGCCTGTCGGCGTGGACTCCTCTTCACCTCCCAGGGATATTTCTTGGGAAAAAATGATGTGATTTCTTGCAGATGGACACTTGCATCCATCTGTGAGGCAGGTTTGAACAAAGAAAATCAAAAATTTAGTGCATTTTATCCCCAAAACTTCACACCCCGTGTAAGCATGCATGGGTTCTTTACCTACATTTGCATCAGTTGATGCTGAATGCATATGCTGGGAGGAATCTAAAAATATCTGTAGGGTTCCAGAGCAGAGGGAACAGATGGTCACATGGTCACAGCTAGCTGTAATGGCTGTTGGATTCGCGTGCAAGGGTGGAAGCGCCAACGTTGGCTCAAGGAAGAGGATATGAAGAGAGACGGAAGAGGATGGACCTGAAGTTGGAAAAACAGAAGAAACACCAGACAGTTCGATTCCTCCATGTTAAAAAAAGAGCCGCTGGAGTGTTTCTTTTTGATCTCTGGATTCCTGTTTACCCCTTTGCGAGGGTTACATCTCGTCTTTTTGGCACGTGCGCGTCAGTCCCGATCCATTTTTAGCAGCGATGCGGTTTCTGATTAATTCAGGGTCTGCTTCCTCACTCACAGAGGAAATCAGAGGGAAATGAGAGGCTTCCGTGGGCCGCGTCTGCAGGCAGCGTGGATGCGTTTCCCTGACGTACGTCGCCTCCCATTAAGGAGTTTCACAGGTCTGAAGAACTTTACCAGCATATCTGCCCTGCTTCTAAAGATAAATCTGCCTTTCAGTGCCTGGTGTTAGACTCAATTTTAGCTGCCTGAAATCCTTTTTTTTTTTTTTTAATTATTTTCCTCAAGATGTTGGAGTGCGAAGCAGGAACTCTCCTGAGTGCACTCAGATACTAACAATCCCTCTCCCTGTCTGTTCTCCGCCTTTACATCCATTTAGAGAGCATCTTTGTGAGCGACAAAGTGGACTTCAGGTCCTTCTGCGGTGTGTTTAAAAATGAGTGTTCTTCATCATATAGTATGGTATATGGCATGTAATTTGGGTATTTGTTGGCGTTTGCACAGTTAGGCTGTATGCTTCCATTTTCTTCCAATGTCTGGCTAACGCTGGTCTCTGAAAATCTGCTCTTTACCTCCTTGCATCACTCTTTTGGTACCTTCCGCCCACAAATCTTTTTATTATCTAGACATTTCCACCCTGAAATGACTCTGGCTCTAAATAGATCCTCAGGATTGGTTCTGGGGATAAATGGGACCCATCTGTCATGTCCCGCTGACCTTCCTTCTTTGATTGACCCCCATTGTGGTTAAATTTGTCTTTTTACATAAAAACACATCAATTATTGGGAAGGTCAAACCACTTTCCGCATCAAATCGTCTATTAGCAACTCAACCAAAGCTCAGCTGGGCTGTTGTTAGAGCATCTGAAGACTGAGTGCATCATCGAGATCAAATCAGGGGACCCTTGATGGGACATTTGAGGGACAATATTTCAGGAATTGTGAGAAAGAAAAAGGCCAATCATACAATGCCACATTCAGGATAATAGCATGTTTCATACAGCCCATGAAACAGGGGAGCACAAAACCTCTATTCTACCCACTTTCTTGTTGTTATTGCTGTGTCTATGCCAAATAGAAACATTGGAAATGTCTTCTATTAGCTTTAGGAGGCTCTGCGGTTTGGCCGTTAGCTCTCTCCAGCCGCTGTAGTTTACCGGCTCTTGTTTATCGCTGATTGATGTTAGAAAGCACAGCGGCAAAGCCTCAGGCAACGCATTCAAGGCAAATCCAATCAGTTAGCATACCTCTGCGAATCACAGCAACGCAGCTCCTTTTCCTTCTGATCATGTGACCAGGAGCCGATCAGAGCTGCTTTATTAAGCCTGATGAAACACAGACGGGGAAGCTGCCTGAGGATGATTAAGGTGAAAAACTAGCTGCTCCCATCAAACTTATTGATTGTGTTTAAGTTCAACCCGGCGCCATTCGTCTCTGGAAAAGGCTTGAAGCTCTGCAGACGGGGCACGTGTGAGGAATGGGAGCGTTGATCCAGGCTGCATATTTGCTGCGACTTCATGCATTAGCCACACATAAGCTAACTGTGTAAACAGGCTGCTCCGCTCACAGGGTCCATTTGTTTTCTTAATGTGGGTCCAATGCAAATCTCCGTCTCTGCCGTAATGTCATTTCCATGCATGTCCTTGTCCCTGCTTTCTGGCTCCCTCCCCCTATTATCTTGTTTACAGCTGTCATGCTGACTGTACGTCTGCCAGAGCTGCAGCCTGTAGCGAACGTGCTCCTCCGGTCCAGCTTCTTAAACGCTGGGAGTTCAGATTCGGTCTTGTCGTCTCCGCATCAGAAAAAAGGCGATCCCAGACCTGTGGCTCATACCGCAGGGACAGCAGGTATGTGTGTGTGTGTGTATCACGTTTCCAGGTCCACAGTTAGCAGCGCTCATCGGTTGTTTTGTTCCGTCTCAAATTGGGCCTCCAGTTGCACAGCCATGGCTCGGATATCACGGGTTTTGTCCAAGAACAACATTATTTAATTTGCTTCTGTGTGCTGCAGAGCCGATTCTGGCTCACCAGCAGAGCATCTGCAGCACATCTTCCTCCTTTATGACCAAAGTTTTACAGGGATAGTTCAAGCGAAACTTTTATCCGTGACCTTGGTCCAGAACTGATGTAGCATATTTTCTTCTCCACTGCGACACTTCTCTTTTTAGAAAAAGGATATTTATTCAAATGCTAACTGTGTGATTCTGGCATTATTTCCTCAGTGTTTTTATGCTGTTGTTGTCCAATTTGGGAGCCTGCAGAGAGGTACAGTGGGTGCAGGTGTTCTTTCCGAAATTAGCTGATTGTCAACAACATCCGCAGGAGAACATTAAATCACCGCGCTATTCATCGAAAATGCCTACCTAAGCTGGAGGAGATTTACCAAATCAATCATCTAAATGGGAACATGAAAGCAAAGAGCACGCTCTTATGTTCACAGTTCGCCTCAAAGGGGACCCGGCAGAAGTCACAAAGTAAACGATCTGATAAAAACATCCACTAAGATGGCTTGAATTCAGCGCTACACAGGACATGTTTAGCATGAACGCTAACATGTTAGGTGTAGGAAGTTGGCCGTATCTGGCCGCTGTCTGCATGAAACGACATTAACATTTATGTTAAATAGGAAGAGTTCTGCGCACGGACGCCTGGAGCACGTCACTGGAGATGACACACTGCGACATGCTCATTTAGCTCATTAGCTAGCCTAATTAGGCTATCATGCAAACCCATGCACAGTTATGCCAGAAGAAGATGCAACAGCTCAGAGCAACATCTGTGGACTGTCTTGAATCATTTGATTATGATAGCTGAGACTGTCCCGCTGCATAATTCCATTATGGGTGGAAAAAAGGCAGATTGGTTTGAGAGTTAACTCACACTAAAACAGCTTAGAGGATAAACAACAGAGAGGAGAGAAAGTGTGTGAAATGGACATTTTAGACACTGAGGGTTTTTCCATTAAAGGCTGGAGAGAAGATGCTTCTGCCTCTGCTGCAGCAGGAGATCAATGGCGACCAGTCAGGTAAAACAAAGTGTCCCACAGCTGCAGAAGATTGGATCTGACATGTTTTATTATGAGCCACGCCACTCTGCTCTGCACCTCAGCAGCGCCTGCCTTCTCAGCCGTGACCTCCCCAGGCCGGTCCTCCCCTCTCGGTGATCTGACCCCGAGCCCTGCTGACACATGAGACACCTGAAATATCAGAGGAAAAACCAGACTCCAGCAGCTTCCAGCTCATCCCAGATGCGGCTGAAACCAGCGACAGACAAACAGCTGAATGTGAATAAATCGGTGGCCGTCCGGACGCGTCCCTGCGTGACTTTATCGGTTCAGCGCTGTGGTTTTTTCACACCTCGCCACCTCCCGCGTTAATCAACCGCTATCCTTCAGGCCGCGCTACGGCGGGGCTTTTTTTTAATGAGCTCATCAGTTTCGGGTCAAACCCATCTGACTACTCGGATGAAGATCGCTTTTATGGATAAATGTTAGCAGCCAGGAGGTAGAGCTACGCCTGCTTTCAACAGTTCACCACACGGGGCCGAATTCCAGCGGATTCACAGCAACATCCCTGACTCAGAGGGACCAGGCGCCAGCGTTACATTAGAGAGGAAGAGTAAATTCAGCTGATGTGTATTTTGAGCTTTAGGTGAGGCGCAGTGATGTGACGCTGCATCCATCCATCATGTCCATCATGGTGAAAGCTGTTCTGGGTCTTCTATATTGTCGGCTAAAGACACACACACACACAAAAATCAAATAAATAAAAAGCTATAGAAATAAAGTGAATGGCCCATTATTGCAGCGTATTAGGGGATGCTTTATGTATTCTGCTGTGGTTTCCTTAAGATAAGAACATTTTAAATTCCTGAGAAATCCATTAGCATTAGCGTAAAAGGGGACATTGCCGTTCCTTTGACAGTCCCAGAGCGGCTGCGGGAGCTTTTCAGCTTTCTTTATGTTCCCATCCAAGCTTTCCAGACACTAAAGACAGCAGGGATACTTCTAATCTATGTAAATTGATTTTTTTAATAGGGCCCATAATAAAACCACCACTGCCCAAAAGTAAAAGCCAGGGTTTATCGGCATTTCTTCAAGGACAGGGAAGCTTCAGAAAGCTGGGATCAGATCATCTCAGACGGTGGGATCACCTCCAGTCGCGGGAGAACAACTTCCTGGAATTATGGACCCGCACTTCCTGTCCTTCAGAAAATCAATGAGATCCACTGAGAGCTTCATGCATCATTCAAAAAGGAGCCACATCAGGTGAGTTCAGGCAGAGAAGCACCTGCTGGCAGGAGCGGTGATGGATGGATGGATGAAAGTGGAGGCCTCGGAGATCCTGATTCCCAGGATGTGGGATTGTGGCGTTTAATCTCACCGCTGGGGAACGTGCAACCCACAAAAGGCTCGCTGATGTGTCAGCGCTGCAGGGGGAGGGACGTCCAGCCTGCCTCTGATCCCTGAGCATCACCTCCACAGAAGCCGGAACAAAAGCCCTGGAAGCTGCGCCGTCTTCAGTCCCCAGCGCTGGCATCTGCCACCAGAAACGTTCAGGGCTTCCTGCCGTTCAGGAGCGGAGATGTTTAATTAATGATGCAAAGGCGCTCCGTGAGCGGCTGCAGCTGTCTGTCACACAGACATCTGGAGAAAATGGAGCAGCGATGAAAACAGGAACAAGGAAAAAGAACACCCCTCAGCCTTGTCATGGTGATCTCAGGAGGATCTTCACCAGACTGCGCTCTGTCTGCAGAGCACCCTGAGCTCAGCTGTCACCACCTCGCTCTCCTGGTGCACGCAGGGTGATGGAAGTGTGCAGGTCCACACGTGCTCGGCAGGATGTGTGCGAGGGGGCGTGTGACTGAGCGTAATTGCGTGGCCGTTTGTACGTCGTGGACGCGCCTGCGTGCAGCCGCGGAATCAGCTTCTCGGCTTCTCAGCTGGTTCCTCACGTTTAACGTCAGCCAAGGAGCACCAGAGGTGTTTAAAGCCTCACATCTCTGCCGTCCCGCAGGCTCGTCCCGCCAGGCAGATTTCCCGGTGAGGCTCGAGGGGCCAAAAGGGCTAAAGCGAAAAAGCTTTGATCCAGAAGATGGTGGCACATGATTTTAGTTCCATGGAGGATTCTTCAGCGCAGGTTCTTTGATGCTAATTGTTACAGGAACCTTCTGTACGGCTATCCCTCATTCGGATTGTAAACCATCCGTCCTGTGAGTGAATAATGGAGGTTGTGTCTGAGGCGAAGGCCAGAGAGAGTTCATGGAGGACCTGGGGCGATAGAAAGGAGAACATGATAAATGTGGGCAGGACTGTGAGACACCTACAGCACCTGAAGCATCTTTGTCTGCAGAAATCGTTGGGGTTTTTTTGTGCAGAGGAGTCGGATGGAGCTATCCGAGGTCTCGGGGAAGGCCTTTGACGTGCAAATGTGGGGCTCCAGCGTCACAACAGGCATCACTGGTAACATGAAAAGATCTGTCCTGGTTCAAGAGTGCCGGGATTTAATGGCTGTTTAAATGAACACATCCGCCTGCGTCCCAGAAGAAAAGCCGGATGTCCTGATCAAAGCCAGATTTACACCTTCTGACTGAGTCGGAGGTGAACAACGAGGCAGCCCGTCGGTCCGCTTACCCAGGGACTAATGGCAGCCTTTTAAAAGACAAGCTGTCACTCAAGGAAACGCCATCACTGAACGTTGATTGTGATTATGCATACTTTGATTTGAGTAGATGCGAGAACGGTGCGTGCGCACGCTGCGCGCAGTCCCCTGGCGACGGCAGGAAAAGGCTGCGGGAGGTCAAAGAAAAAACAAGCAACTTCCCAGACGGAGGCGCCAAGGTTGGCCTCGCTTTTCACCGGCAGAACGATGCAGAGAGGGAAAACGTGATGAAGATGTGACATCAGCATTCACGGCGTGAGGCCTCAGGCCGCCATCATAAATATGTTATCAGCGGGACTTGAGGTTACTGTGCACCGCGGTAATGGATATTCAGGGTGAAGGGGTCCTTGTGAGAGCAGCATGTAAAGGATGACTGGGCAGGAGTTAGTAATGCACCATTAACTGACTCCTCGGGATGCTGGTGGGCCGGGAAGGGAAGGAAACTCTGCTGGTCAGAAAATCGATAGGGAGCACATCGGTGTGAGGGGGGGGCGACCGGATCAGGATCACTTTAAACACAGCAGGTGGGGCAGAAAACACACAGCGAGGTCCTGACACACACGGGCGCCGCTGGTTCCAGAGCCTGGACCCGCTGGGGTCACCTCTCAGGATCATCGGTCTGGGCCGGGCTGGGTCCCCCGGGACGCAGCAGCAGCGGCAGCAGAATGAACCCTCGTCTCAGGGCAACAACATCGTGGAGCTTCTCACATATGTTCTTTTTTTTTTTTAAACAAAGAGGTGTTGTTTTTCACATGCACTGTAGGAGCTGCAAACGTGACTGCGTTGGGAATGTGTCAATGCGAGGCTCTCTGCTGTTTACGGGTGGGCGGTTTTGCTTGAGATTTTGTTTACACAAGCTGTCGCTCCCATGTGGTGCCTCTTCTCGCATAAAACAGCTTTGTGAATATCTCAGTGTGTTAAAAGTGCTGTGGAGTGAACACACACCGCCAGCGTTTGGCACCAATCGGCTGCAGGACAGGAAAGCAGAAAGCAGCGCTGTCAGCGGCCCATCCGACGCGTCCCCCAGCCCCTCTCTCCATTCTGGGGGCCATTTTTTCCCCCCTTCTCGGTTCAGGTCAGACGTTCAGGGGCTCTGAGGAGGGAAAAACCCTGTTTTCCTGGTGTTTTCCATGGCCTTCCTGCTCAGTGTGTTTTGTCCGTCTCCCCAGTGTGTGCAGCAGGCCGGCACCTTTGCCGCCCCCCCGCTGTGCCTGTTCCTGCTCATCGGCTGATCAGACCGTCCAGCTTTTAGCTCTGGTCCCCTCATCCACGCGCTGCCACGTTCGCTCCGTCAGAGGAGGAGCCAGCTCCTCCATCCTTCCTTTTCAAATGATCGTTATATTTGACCTTTACAACATTCTCCACAACAACGTCCACCATCAGCGGTCGTTGCATCTGGTTTTAGTCAGAAGTTTTGGGCTAAGTGGACTGGACATAATTGCGCAGATGTGTTAAATGAACTGTTTATAATGGGACAGAGATGTTAAACGGAGTGGATAAAGTGGAAAATATTGAATAAATAAACTGGTTATAGTGGGGCTTTGCCACGGGCAGGAAAAATTAGGACGATTCTAAGGGTTCATGACTAATAAGGGGCCCTCCCACCTCTAAAAAAATAAAATAAAATAAAATCATTATTAACAACTAATTAAAAATAAGGTAATTGAACACACTGACTTATATTTTCATAACGTATGTCAGAGATTTTGACTTTTTTCAGGTAAATTCATCTTTTCCCCGCCCACATGGCGTGCAGGTCACATGGAACTCTGCTCCTGACAGCCTGTTTATGTAAATACAGCTAAGCTGAGAGCTAGATTGCGACTAGAAAACTAGCTTCCGATCACATCATCCGCCAAAGTGTTTCCCACGGCGGCGCAGCCCACCTGTCTGCCAAGAGGGGGTGGAAGGAGCTGCTCATTAAATATTTCATGAGTTTCATTATTGCATATTTATGACCCGTCTGCCACTCACTAAATCCGTCTGTGCTGCGAAACAATCTTTTCCCCCAGCAGCCACAAAGTCGAAGCGGGCGGCTCAGCTGATGCAGAGTCATTTCATTTAAGCGTTGTCCCGAGTGGGCCCCGCCGGGGCCGACGCCACCGGGGACCCGGTTGGCTGATCTGCTGCAGCAGCGGCCCGACGTGTGCGCCCGAAAATGAAAAAGCCCACAGCCAACGGGGAGCGTGACGGCTGCGGATTAGGACGAGTCCGAGTTTTTATCTGCGTTGCCGCTCCATGCTGTGCGTGTCTAATTGCTCGGCGGGAAAGAAAAGCAGAGCTGATCCGGTAATATGAGGGGAAATTGAATCCTTTTGTGTCCGCTTGGCAGATACGTTTTTACAGGGGGGGGGATAAACAGCCTCACACGCGTGTCAGTAACGGCAGGCTGAAGGGGCCTTCAACCAGACTGATCATTTACTTTTAATGAAAACTGCAAGAAAGTGCTCGACAACAACAATTCTGATCAATTCTGAGCTGCAATAAAATGTGTTTTTATAAAAAGTGATGTCACTGTCGACAGGAGTGTTTACTGTCTTTACCACTGGTGATAACCTTGGTAGCGACCTTCATTGAAACACTAACATTTAAACGGCACTAAAGTTAATTAGGTTTTGGGATTCTGGGACTAATGAGGTGAACCTGCTCATGTCTGTGTCCAAACGGACCCAGGAGCCCCTCTGATACCACATCAGCAAATGGTTTTTGGGTCTAAACGAACGGAGCTAGCCGTCCACCGCTACGTCCTCAAATCCAGCTAAACCATCCAGAATCCACCAACCCGTGTTGCCGACATCATTTGGAACTAAATGAACCAGCTAATTTCTCATTTTCCTGCCGGCAGCAGTTTTTATTCCGTCTCTGCGTTCAAAAGAAGCAGATAAATACCGACTGGAACGTCAGGGAGGCTGGAAAAGTCTCACTGCTGCTGACGCTAGACGGCTGCAGGTGAGCTGGAGCGTTTTATTAAAAGGAAAAAAAGTCGATGAAATACAGGCGTATTAAAAGAAAAGGTTGCTATGTTCCTTTGCTGATTAAAAACGTGAGGCCGCGTGAGCTCGGCAGACCTCGGTCGGCTCGACGATAAACGAGAAAACAAGATCTTGTTTTCTCTGGTGCACCAGGGCAGAGCTTTTCATCAAAAACATGATGACGGAAAGAAAAATCTACAGCGGCGCAGAATTCCTTCACCGAGAGAGGAGTTCAGGACTTCTGCTGGAAACAACCGAAGCTGAAAAAGGAGCAAAACTGAGGTGAAACCCTGGAAGATGCTGCAACCATGAAGAATTTACTGCAAAGGTCAGTCAGAACAGCAAAACCCAGCATCACCAGTCAGAAAGGGCCGTCTCCCCCCGCTCCTGACCTCTCACCACGATCTCATTTGGCCCACGTCATCGCTCAGCGTTCCCGCGCTCCGCCTGCAGACGCTTTCTCTCTGTCCAAGGATGCGAGGATCCATCAGAAGACGTGACCCCAATACCTTCACCTCCGTCCCCGGGGAGCGCAGCCCGCCGCCCCGAAACCTCCGCAGCCATTATTCCCCGTTAGCGGCTGACAAACGGGGCCGCTTGAAGCGGCGGGACCTGGCGGAGACTCGGGTGGGCCGCAGAGCCCCCGTCCCGTTGCTCGGCCTCGCCCTGACTGGGGTCGTTTGAGGGTCAAAGGTCATGTAATTAAGAGGTCAATGAAAAACTAAAGAACAAATGGGAACAATGCAGCCGAGTGATCGACAACACGGAACACACCGACAGAGAACCAGATGGAGGAGTGTGAGTGAGTCGGAGCTAATTAGGGTGGAGGCGTCTGCTGAGTCTCCTCTAACGAACAGACGTGACGGGTTCTTCTCTTAACAAGTCATTGAATTTATCATCATCTGTCCTTGGATTCTTTCCCCATCTTGTTACTTCAGGCTGATTGAAAATAAAATATAATTAGCTTCCCCCCAGCTGAATTTATGAGCAAAATAAATTCAAGAAGTCCAGATTTACAACACACACACACACACACACACACACACACACACACACACACACACACACACACACACACACACACACACACACACACACACACAAATCGGCTTCATTCATTGTGCCTCAATGTGCGTCGCTGTGTTTTAAAATGAGAAATTAAGATGACCTTGATGTGTCGATTTAGATTATGGTATTAACACACACACACACACACACACACACACACACACACGCGCAGAGTCTTAAAATATCAGGAAATCTTCCTCCGTTCCTTGAGCATCTCTGGCTCAGAGTGATAACTGATCGTCTAGACCAATCAATTCTCTCCAGATAAGCTCCCCTCCAGAGGACAGAGAAGAAGACAGACGTTTGCGCTCTGAAGGTCCAACTCTGAACCAACAGCTCCACCCAGTGTTGGAGTAGCAGCACTACAAGACAAAATCGTCACATTTCCCAAGTTTATTTTAATCGGATCTTTGAGCTTCTAGTCCCTGAAAATAGGTTAATATTGACATGTCTTTAAAAACTGAGATATGTAACAAAGACAGTTCACAATAATCTACTGTAAGAATTCATAAATATATGGCAGAATGAGCACAAATGCTAAATAACAATGGTAATTCAGAGACAGAGAACTTGGAGAGTTAAAGATCACCCCAAAGGACAGGGTCAGAGGTCACGAGCAGCACAATCGAAACTGACAAATTGACAAAAATTTCCTCAAGATTATTTTGATTAATAAAAATTCCCTGAGCAGCTTCACACACCAACAGTGCAAAATGAATCGAAACCACGATTGTAAAAAACAAACAAATCCATCTTATTCACAGTTTAAACCCACTTCATCCCAAAAGAAAACAGACCCCTCGCTCAAACTAGTGTTCACCTTCATTAATATGCTTAATTAGTACTATTTTCTGGTTAGGAAATAATAGAAGAAACTATTTAAATGTTAACCTCCACCAAATAGGAGAAACAAATTCTGCAGGAGCCTCAAAGAGCTTTTCCTAAAGTATTTGTTCAATTCTGGCTTTGATTTACTGAAAAAACACAAGGGCTGAGCAGAGTAAAATAACTTTCGGGCCTTATCTCTTTTCGGCACGTGCAGCTGAATGTGTTTCTTCTGGTGATGCAAACAGGCTAGGGTTAATCCTGGTTCTCCTCCACCTCCGTATCTTCTCCGACCATCTCAGAGACGGTGTGAACCTCTTCGTTTGCAGGTCCTCGACCCGAAAGCAGCGCCTGGCCGGCCTCCAACCCCCGCGCGTGTCTCCCAGAGGTGGGCGAGCTGAGAGCTTGCTGGTGCACAGCAGCCACCGGAGGTCCCAGACTATCCACCGCCTCCTCGTCGTACAGGCAGTTCTTGATCAGCGGGGGCAGGGGGATGCTCCTCGCCAGCTCCTCGATGTGACGGGCGAATTCCATCGTCTTGAACTGCGTCACCTTGGCGAACTCCAGCGTCTTTGTCGACGTGACGATGGGGATCCGCTTGGCGACCTCAAAAGCCTTCTGCAGCTTTTCCGGGCCCTCGGTGCGGAAGAACTCGTTGATGGCTCTCTCCGTCTTCTTCAGATGAGCGCTGACCATGCAGAGTCTGGCCGTGTTGAGGATCATGGTGATGGTGAACGCCACCAGGCAGATGATAACAAAGTAGAGGCCCAGGCCGCTGTCGGTGTGGGCCACGCGGAGGGTGACGGTGCAGTTTCTGGTCCTGCCAGCGTCGCCGGTGGCAACACAGGTGTAGCGTCCGCGATCCTCAAAGGAGACCACGGTGATGTTCAGGTCGCCGTTTCTCTGAATCTGCCACTTCTCACCTGAACCAACACAGAAACAGATGACACAGATGCAGTTTGTGACGATAGTTCTCAAACTTTTTCTTCGGCCAGTATGTCTTCCTCACCTTGCAGACGTCCTTGAGAGTTGTACCACTCTACGCCATCATGGCCGCCGGTCAGGTTACACCCGATCAACTTGCTGGATCCCTCTTTGGCTGTGATGTGCTTGCTGTTTGCCTGCAGAGAGGACTTCACCGCAGCCTCTGAGATATTCTGAAGTCCATCTGCCGTCCAGGCGCTGAGCAGCACCACTGTCAGAAGCAGGTGGTGTTTCCAAGATGGCGGAACCGTTGACGACCTAGACATGATCAATCTGGAAAACAAAAAATCTCCAGTGGCTCCGCGTGACTGGAAGTGTTTATGGCACAACACCTACAAACACAATAACGAAGAAAAGGGTAGTGTACAGCAATATTATATCACGTAGACGCAAAACAAGCATCGAAAACACGTTTACCAGACGTACTCGTTCTCACCTGCTCCACAGGTAACATACACTCCTCAAGCTCTGTACGACAAAGTCACAACTTAAATTACTGAACGTTTACGCACACTCTTCTTTACTTCATGTTTAATATAGATAACCTGTTTTTATACTCAAACTTTAGACAAAACACACACAATCCGTCCAGGCCACTCACTTCCTGATTGAGGTATGAGTGGGCGTGGTTAAGGTGAATGTATGACATTGAAGATGCTACAGACAGTTCATGCGTTTTTTTCTCCCGATTTTTATTCTAATTTCTAGATTATCATATTGAGTGCTTATTTTTATTTATGTTTTTAAACGTTAAGTCAACATAAAAAAATCAACGATTTTCAGAAAGCCAGTTTCCTGTCACCAGATTTAAGGTAGTGCTCTTATTTTTATCGCTCCGGAAGTCATTTGTGACGCTGAGTCAAGTTTAATGTGTGCGATAACAGAGACCGGTAATGACTTTCAAAATACAACCATAATGAACAAATTACCTTCGACCACTTTAAATAAGTCCCAGCAAGAGGCTACTCGCTTAATCATTGACGCCACGTATTGTTTTTACGGTATATTTTGCTCTGACGATTAATTAAACTACCGCTAATCTATATGTTATTGAACCCAGTAGTGCCGTCTTACTTTATTTTGAAAATGTTAAACGGAACTCGTCTTTCTCAGACTCGCTGTCAGTCGCACAAAGACCGTGAAAACAAAAAGTGACGTGGCTGGTCCTGGAGGTCTGGAAGGGCAACGAACAGCATTTTTGTGTTAAACCTGCAGGTTTCTACCGTTTTGAAACTGATTTACATCGTTAAATAATAAAACAGACACTCGCTGTTTCCGTTTGGGAAACAAAAACAATAGTAGCAGCCTCGGTGACCCTGCTAGCAAGAGCAATACTCTGACGAGATAGGTAGGTGTGTGTAGAACTGTTATAACAGCATATATGTATATATA
>BJFM01000804.1:20983-42792 GCA_016586285.1 Arothron firmamentum | reverse complement strand
TATATATATATATTCGTCATGAGCAATTATATAATGATCTACGTTTGATAATTGTGTATAGCAATGCTGTCATTTCTAAATTAAAGTATAAAAACCAACACTCGGAGCCATATTGTCGCGTGGTGCACAACTACTTACAAAGCTGTTATATCATCATCTACAGTTATTAATGTTCCAATGGAACTTTAAAATGTATAAGTCAGCCTGCATAATTACACTAAAGCTTAATAGAATCGCTCTTTTTCATTGCTGCTACTGACTGAAAAAGAATATGGGAACATCAGTGGCAAACATAGTAAGATTAGTGTGTTTTTCATAACAGAGGTCGATTAAGATTTCAGTGTTTTGTTCCCAGCTCTTATTTGTACATTCAACATTTGCAGATATGTACTAAGAAGTTAAGATGTCGGACAGCGAACCTGTAGCAGCGGAAAGTCCGGTGTCAGAGGGCCAGGATGCGTCCTCGCCAACCACGCCTGACACCACCACTGATGTGGCCCCGACGAGGAGAGCCAAGAGGAGACCTGAACCCAAACCAGCAGAAGAACCAGAGGAGGCTCCTAACGTGGAGGAGCAGCCAGCACAGGTTCATGTTAAAGGATGGCATGAAAACATCCAGTGGATCATTGGTGTAACTAGAAAAGCAAGGCTTCTTTCATGTGTTGTGTGTCCCCATCCATCCCTGTCATGCAGACAGCCGCTGTGTCTCAGGGAGGCTGGGGCTACTGGGGCAGCTGGGGACAATCAATCTTATCCACAGCAACAGCAACTGTGGCCACTGTGGGTGAGTAAAGAGTTCCAGCCTGAGAGATGCTCGGAAAACTGATCGTGGTTTTCATTTATGGCCTCTGTCCTCTCAGGCCAAGGCCTCACTCAGGTCATAGAGAAGGCAGAGACGACGCTGGGGATCCCCAGCCCCACTGAACTATCTGCACAAGTTGAGCAAGAGCAGAGAGAGCAGGGTGAGTGGTGGGACTTTCACGTCCGCTATCAGGGCATCTCTCCATACCTGGTCAACAGAGCAGTGTTTGCTCTGCAGGTGAGACCTGCAGCGACGCAGATACGGCAGCAGCAGATGGATCTGCAGCTGTGGGCGGTGCAATGGGAATGCTGACCTCACTCACCAGCGTCGTCCAGAGCACAGTCAGTAGAGCCATGTTTTTAATTCCAGACGCTTATCAAAGTGGTCTTCTAATGCTGCAGTGCAATTCTGTGAGCTCCTGTTAAATTCTGTTGCACAAAAATGTTCAAAATCAGGATGGTCGTGCCCGCAGAGTCATGTGTACAGCCTGCAAATGGCTAAGTCAGTCACACTGCCCAGCAGATATCCTGAGAACTGATACATTTTAGAAACTTTTTAAATGATTTCACTCAGTATAGCATTCAACTTGAAAATGCATCCTCCATGTGTGTGACACAGTGTTTAAAAACAGCGGTTTTCTTCTCAGGGTAAAACTGTGATTACGGGCGGTCTGGATGCCCTGGAATTTATCGGGAAGAAGACGATGGATGTGATAGCAGAGGGTGATCCTGGCTTTAAGAAAACCAAAGGACTAATGATCAGGAACTCCACGCTGTCTCAGGTACGCAGAGCAGGGTCCCAGAGACGGAGATGCATTTCGCTCCTGTGGGGTGATTGAGTGGTTCCTTTTCTCGTCTCGTCTCCGTCTGCCTGACAGGTGCTCAGGGAGGCGAAGCAGCGTGAAGAGTTGCAGACGGCGGCGGCGGCAAACGAGGAGAGCGAGTCTGACAAGAAGGTGGTGGCTCACTATGGGATGCTGTTTGACGAGTTTCAGGGCCTGTCGCACCTGGAGGCCCTGGAGATTCTGTCTCGAGAGAGCGAGTCGAAGGTACACCGTCAAATTTAATAACTAGTGCATGTTTAATGATCGTTGAATGCATCAATATTTTAGTGAACATGTCCAATGTGTCACGCTAATGTTAGCGCTACGATCGTGAAATGTTGTTGATGTGAAAAGGAATGTAATTATAAGTCCTGGTCACTCACATTAGGTGAAGTCGGTGCTAACGACGCTGTCGGGGGATGAGCAGGTGCATCTCAGAGCAGAGCTGGAGCTCATCAAGGACTCTTTCTCCCTGGTGGAGTTCGATGATGAGGAAGTCGATGAGAAGAAAGGTACAAGTCTCTGTAACATGGATGTCAATGACAGATGCTGGGGTGATATCTGGATTGATTCGTTTTTTCCTTTCTGGTTCCAGATGAAGACGGTTCTGAGTTTGAGAGGGAGTTAGTGGAGGCTTTAGAGGGTCTTGGTGTCACCGCCACAGCTGAGAAACTCGGCAAGGTAGCGGGATATATTTAGAAGAGAAATGAATTTCAGAGTGTTTACTTTTACGCCGTCGTTTCACTGAACTGTCAATTTCAACAGGCCTGTAAGAGCACCTGCAGCCAGATCACTGATATGAACCAACCAGAGGACGAAGAAGGCGATGAGGTGAAGAAAAGAGACTCAGTCGAGGTACTGACCCACATTTAATCACAATAATTTGGTAATGAGACAAAAGAGCCGCAAGTAGAAGAAGTAAAGATCTTTAATGTGTTAAAGAAGTGTGAGTCTGGCTGACGTGAACATTTTCAGATCTGACATCATGCTGTGACCTGCAGACTTCTTCTGAAAGATTGTCAACTGAGCTGTTTTCTTTTTAAATGTGCTTGTGATCGTTTTGACGGTTTGAGTGTTGAATTTCCAGGAGGTTCATGCAGCGGCCATCAGGAGTCTGGCAGAGCTGACGGCTCGATCCATCGAGCTCTTCCACAAACTGGCCGAGAGGATCCTCTTCTCCAGCTGCAGCACAGAGGCCAAAGTTCTGTCCCAGTAAGGGAGATTTTAAGACACTTTAAAACAACATGTTGCATATTTTCGCAAACCTCGCTGTAATTCTACAGACTGAACTCCTTTCCTTATTTCAGCTGCTGTATAGTTGATGCGCATATACAAATATACAATTTTCTAATTTTTGTTTAAGTGTTTATGAAGTTTGATCAGTAGTTGAGCTAAATCTGCTTTTCCGTCTTCTGTTTTCAGGTTAACTGTTGTCTTATGCAGAGAAATTTCGCTGCTTTCCAAGAAATTCACAACCTGTTTAACGGCAGCAGGGGTAAGTGTGACCTGAAGGAACTCGGGAAACATCACAGATGATGTCAAACCGCCACACAAACGCTCCTGAAAGTCATTAATGTTCACATAAGTTTTAGTTTCGCTGTGAGGATTGAGATCTTTTTATTTTCAACAGGCAAATGAAAAGGGAGACGTCCTCAACCCGCTGATAACAGGAGTGTTTTTAGAGGTTTGTGTTTCAGGTTTAAAGCAGCGATAACACAGATGAATTCCACCTGCAGCCTTTCTCCTTATCTAGAACCCACACGCAGAGTTCTGCTGAATCATAGAAGTTGTTTGTCATGATTATGCATCATTTCTATAAGCGCTTAGGTCTATTTGAACAATAACTTGTGTGAGCAGATTTGAATAATTGTCGTTTTAAAAGATTCCTCTCTGCTCGCAGGCGTCCAACAGTGCTTCCTACATCCAGGATGCTTTCCAGCTGTTGCTGCCCGTCCTGGAGATCTCCCACATCCAGCAGAGGGAAAAAGCCCCAGAGCAGTGAGGAGCTGACCTCAGGCCCGACCTTCACCACAACCTCACGTCTGCGTCGGCTCCTCCGTGTCAGCTCAGGATGAAACGTTTGTGCCAGTTCCACACCTGTGGTCCGCACGTTATTCCCACAGCAACAGCTTCTTCTCTCAATCTGACTTCTGTCTTGAAGACCACTTTCAAAAGACATTCAGATGTGATTTTTTTCCCCTCTTCATAAACAAGCAAGTATGATAAAGTATTTATTTCTTTTCAACCTGGTATTAAGAAAATGGTGTTCTAGTTTGCAGCATATTCCTGTTCCTGCGGCAATAATACTTGCATATTTTATATTTGTGGATAAGATAGCAAACGAAGCATTCATTTCTACACTCACACTTTGCTGTGCGGATTTACCTCGGGTCCTTCATATTTAACATTTTAAGCTTGACGGTCTGTAAAACACAGCAATCAAAATTAGGGTGTTATTCATCTCAGAAAAGTGTTTTAAATCTTTAAAAAGATTTTAGCCAAAATTAAGGTTTGGATGGCTGTTATTACCTTTAATGCATTCAGTTTTATGATACTGGACCTCTCACAGCCTACCTGACAAAGTGATACTCTTTTCAGAAAACCTGGGTTTTCAAACTAAAATTGCTTTTGTAGTGGGTTCTAGTGATGTCTACAGCACGTTTATGTTCGTAAAACAGGCTGTATGTTAAACTCGCTATCAAAATAAATTCTTTTGACAGTTTGGCCGCGTTTTTTTTACATTAAAAATACATTGTTGATAATACATGTCAATAATAGAAACCAATAAAAGTACATTTTTAATTTCTATTATAAAACTATAATATTTAATACTATTTTTGACGTCAACAAAACTCTATGACGCTAGATGGCACTCTCATGCTGAAATTGTGAATACAATATACGCGAAGAAGAAGTCGAAAACGAAGAAGACTGCTAGAGGCGCTTTCGACTTACCTTGGCAGGTTACGTCGATGAAATACTGAGGTAAATTTAAGTTTTTATGCTCTGCACAGCAATATGCTGCCAAATATGTAGTGTGTCTGCTACGATATATTGACAAGTAAAACCGCAGAGTCCTTTTATAAATGGTTGCCTCGTTCGGGTTATTCTTCGCCGACCGGAGATGCTAAACATTAGCCGCTAATGCTAAACACACTGTTGATGCTTTTGCTCTTTGCCGCAACAACGATGACAATTTCACGCCTTGTTCTTAACTGTGTTTTTGCTCAGACTTCTAAACCTCTAGAAAACCTACTTACGCCTATATATGTGTTTTAGAATTTCATATTTAATGTTAGCTTTTAGTCTGTTTATGAATGTTTGGCTAGTCCAGAATACTTCTCATCTTCGAAGCTAACAGTTTCATTTGGATCTGCTTATTTAAACTAAAACGAATTAAAAGTAAATTATTAACTTATCTACAGTAAATGAAACACCACACAACGTTACTTACACTAGTCTGCAGCACCTTCCTTTCTAAAACACTTTAACATAATGAATAGGAAGTCTTAGACCATGAATAGTCATGTTTATTGTAGGACAATTGTATAATTTCCTGAGTCTGAGATGTTCAGGTATTAAAAACGGGTGTTATACAAGTATAGTATTTGTAATAAAATGTTTATGTTTTAGTAAAATTATTCTTTGTGTATTATGTGCTTTCTCCCTTGTTCATATTGCACTGACTGTGCACATGGTCTTTTCATGTTTAGCCATGTTTTATAATTGTGTAGTATATATTATTCTGTGTGTGTGTGTGTGTGTGTGTGTGTTGAGTATTGTTTTTAGGTGCAGAGTAGAACTTGAAAAGACATTTATAAACCATCAGTCGTGTTTTCCATCTTCTTTCAGAATCTTTTTCTTCATCAGTCTGCCTCTCCTCACTGAACGCGGCAGGGTTGTGGGGTTTTTTTGTTTGTTTGTTTTGTTTTTTTTTAAAACCCACTCGCTTCCGGACCTGCCATCATGCCAGCCGCGCTTACAGATTCCAGTCAGATAATCTGTGAAGTCTGGGCAAGCAATGTGGAGGAGGAAATGAGAAAAATCCGTCAGATTATTCAAAGTTACAATTACATCGCCATGGTGAGTAGTTGGCCATGTTGATTAGGAGACGTCTGGTGCAGCGGTGGGGGTAGAACCTGTGGTGGTTTCAGTAAAAACCTGGTCACCTTGTTTGTTTTAATCAGGACACAGAATTCCCTGGAGTAGTGGTCCGGCCCATCGGCGAGTTCCGCAGCACAGTGGACTACCAGTACCAGCTGCTCAGGTGCAACGTCGACCTCCTGAAGATCATCCAGCTCGGCCTCACGTTCATGAACGAAGATGGAGACTATCCTCCTGGCACGACAACGTGGCAGTTCAACTTTAAGTTTAACCTCACGTGAGTGGATATATACTTTTTATTAAAAACAAAAAAACAAAACACATCTCTCAGAACAGCGCAGCACAGGAATGTTCTGTTTCCTCCATACAGAGAAGACATGTACTCACAGGATTCCATAGATCTACTACAGAACTCCGGCCTCCAGTTTAAAAAACACGAAGAAGAAGGCATTGACACGCTTTACTTTGCTGAACTCCTCATGACGTCCGGCCTGGTGCTGTGTGAGAACGTCAAGTGGCTCTCCTTCCACAGGTCACTTTTAGGTGTTTTTTTTTTTTGCCCCATTTTACTTGTGAAATCTGTGATTGCTTAAATCTGATATTCTCTTGGAAACAGCGGCTACGACTTTGGCTACCTGGTAAAGCTCCTGACGGACGCACGGCTCCCGGAGGAGGAACACGAGTTCTTCCAGATCCTCAACTTGTTCTTTCCCGCCATCTATGACGTGAAGTATTTGATGAAGAGCTGCAAGAACCTAAAGGTGAAGTGATGAAGGGACAACAGGAGTCATCAGTTTTAGAATTAGCTGTCGGTGGCTGTATTGTTACTTCTACTAGCGTATTTACTTCTTGGACCATAGCAACGTTCAAAGGAGTATACAGGCAAGCCAGGTGATAAAGCTCTTGAGAACGGTGGATTATTTGGTTTGTGCAGGGAGGCCTGCAAGAGGTCGCAGACCAGCTGGAGTTGAAGAGGATCGGGCGGCAGCATCAGGCCGGATCCGACTCGCTGCTCACCGGCATGGCTTTCTTCCGAATGAAAGAGGTAGCAGCCACACAGACGGTTTCAAAGATGATGCAACATTACATTCATATCACTCCTGGACGTTGTTACCACCAAAATTAAAAATCTCCTCTTCTCCCTCAGCTTTTCTTTGAGGACAACATCGATGACGCAAAGTATTGTGGGAGATTGTACGGCCTGGGCTCGGGCTCCAGCCAACCCCAGAACGGCCTGTCCAGCTCAGGAGCAGAGGAGACGAACAACAAGCACTGACCCGAGTGCTGGGCTCCTCAAGTGGCGCACGCACTTGTTTTAAACAACCAGAAAAACCCAACCCAACCAGCAGATTTTCCCTCTTATTTCAAATCTAAATCCTCTAATTTCATCTTCCAGCAGAGTGACTGTAAAGACGAACTCACGGTGGATCCTTCACTGGCACACTCGTTTCTTTTTAGTCGCTTTTATTCAGTGTACAGTCATTTTCAGAACATTTTTCTTTTTTAATAGAATCAGTTTGGGTTCCTCTTTTATTTGCAGCGTCACACTGAAGCACTGGGACCATCAGATCTCACCAGTCTGGTTCTTCTCGTCAGCAGGGTTGCGTTTTTGTTTTTTAGGTTGATGTTGGAGGGGCCTGTAAATGAAAGTGTATAATTTTGTTGAAAATAAAAGTGTTTTAGCTCTCTTCCCCCCTTTGAGAAAGCTTTTAGCAGCGAATAAGTGTGTGAGCAGGCTCAGCTTCGCAGCCTGGCTGGCAAACAACTGTCATCGTCCTCATTCAACCTTCAACTGTCCACCATCAGTTTTACAGATGTTGTGGTTGTTTTTACATTTGACATTGTTCTGAACAGTTGTATATTAAATTGTTTTGTATTTTCACTGTACCTGTCATCCAGTTGAATTCTTCTTTCTACTAGAGGTCTTTAGCCTCTGAATCTGGACACAAACTGGGACACTTAATTTTTGTAAGTAAACTTTTATTTAACAAAAAATGGAAAAAAATGGAGGTGTGTGTGTGTGTGTGGGGGGGGGGGTGCTGTATTGGGATGATTTATGTGAGGAGCCTCTGAGATGCTTTCTGGATAGAAGGACTGGTTGCGTGTCTGCCCAGCAGGTCTTTGGCCCGTTGCTGGAGAGATTCTGAGACAAGTGGCGACGTCCTGCTGAGGTGCAGGAGGACCAGGCAGCATTCCAGGACATCTGGGTGAGGATACAGCTGAGAGGCAACAGACAGAAACCAGAAAGTTCATCATTAAAGCTGAGGCGAATGCAGCAGAACCTCATGTGAACTCTGATGTTCAGCAGCCAACAGCGCCCTCTGCTGCTCAGACTCAGGATTCAGGTGCTGCTGATCAACTGATTGATGACCTGATCATCAGCAGGTGTGCGGACATTTTAAAACAGGTGCGTGCAAGCAGAATCGAAAGGGGGAGATGGCAGTTGAAGAGAAAAGACTGGAAGTAGTTGGTCAGGGCTACAAACTTGTGGACAGATGTGGACAGATGATCTGCCTCACGCTCTGTACCAGCAACACACTTCCCAACATTTCAGCCCCAACGCTTTAAATTTCTTTTGGGTTTCTTTTGTAGACAACATGAAGTGAAACTGGGTCAGGTGGCGTCATGGTGGACAGAGACCATGCAGCTGTGTGTGGGTGTGTGTGTGTGTGTGTGTGTGAGACGAACCTTCAGTGTTTCGGTTGCGTCCTTCAGCTGTTTCTGGTATTGAGACATCATGTAAGACAGAGAGAGCAGCGTCTCTTGGTGGTCAGGCCTGCAAACAGACAAGTCAGTCAGAGGGCTGAAACGGTAAAAATAAAAAGCTTTAATACCCTTCCCCCGCATCAGCAGACCTCTGACTGTCTGGAATCTCTCCAGTGTCGTACTCTGCCGGGTCGGGCTGGCCTCCCTGTGCTCTGCTGTGCTGCAGCACCATGGTGGACAGTTTCTCCTGGACCTCCCTCACTGACCCCTGTGCGGCCTGGTAATCGGCGTGTTGCTCAGAGAGAAGCACATCAAAGTCCAGTCCATCGGGGCTGGAGGCCCCGCAGGGCTCTGCTGCGTTCCCATTGACCAGTTTGTCCTGACTGGAGCCGGATGCTGAGGTGCTCCACCAGAGCCGATACAGTTGGTGGTAGGAGACAAACGCCTGCAGACTTCTGGCTGCTGCTTCAGCTTCTGTTTCCGCCTGATCGGGTGCAGCAACATCACCTGATGAGAGAAAAGAAGCTGAAAATCACAAAGACTTGGGGGTTAAACCCCTTCAGGGTTTCCTAAATGAGTTCTCCGATAGCGTCGGGGTCCTGGCGCACCATCAGGGAAGAGCAGCCTGCAGATCTCTGCAGAGATGCTGAAGTGGTCGCCGTGTCTGAACCAGGCCACCGCCTTCCACAACTCTTTCATCAGCTGTCCGTCGTCCTCCGACAAGCGGCTGAGCACAGCCCGCGTCAGATGGAGGGATGAATAGAGCTGGACCTGAGGACCGAGCAGAGGAGGAGAAGGTCAATTGGCCCCGCTCACTCGAGGCGGCGGGAGGTTCTTGGTGGCCTCGGAGCTGAACCTGTCTGAGAGGAACGCTGGAGGTCGGCGCTGGACACTCCACGGACTCCAGGTCGTGCAGAAGGGCCCTGACGCTGTGCTGACCCGTTGACCTCTGTGAAACACCAAAGTGCTGCTCCCACACGTCCCTCACGCGCTCCTGGAGGCTGAGGCGGCGCTCGTCTGGCCACGCCCAGGGGTGAGAGGACACAGATGGGCGTGAAACACCCTGGACGTGGGCCAGCGTGGCGGCCAGCAGCTCAGCGGTGCAGAGATGGAGCCTGTGGACCTGCGACAGTCAGACGATGAAAAGCCAAGCTTCCTCCAGGTTCCCCACCCTGCCACACCCTCGGGCTGTTTCAGACATGCTTTTGTGCTGACCAGCAGGTTCTCCTGTGAGCTCAGCACCTCCTGGGCTCCCACCCAGTCCTGAGAGGCAGCCAGATCTTTCGCACACCGCAGCGCCAGCGACTGGGCCAAATCCAGCTCGCCTGAGATCTTGGCGAGCGCGGACGCCGCCCTCAGCGATGGGGTGTCATTCTTCCTGGCGATGACCTTAGCGGCATCAAAACTGGCCCCTGCAGCCAGGTAACTGCGAGGCCAAGAACAGCCAATCAGAACGCAGAATAAAGGCACGTGGTCGGCCCAGCGGCGTACTTCTAAATCTTCCGGTTCTCACCATTTAGCTGCTGCGGACAAATGACCGTCCTTCTCCAGAGCCGTGGCCCAGCTGGTGTACAGCTCCGTCAGGACGGGCTCGCTCGCTGGCAGCCTGGCTTTGACCAGGGCGATGGCCTCCCTGACGGAGGAAACGCCGACAGATGGAAAATCTGTTAGATCTCGATACATTTCCAGTTGCACCGCCGAGCCGGGACGTAAGGACGAAGAGGAACCTGTAGAGCTTGTGGGAGCGCAGCAGCTCCACGGCCTCGTACAGCTTGTTGACGGAGAGCAGGTGGGACGCTGCCTTCAGGTACTGCTCCTGCAAACACAGCTGCTTGACGAACGCCTCCACCGTCCGTCTCCACGTCTCAAAACCGGCTGCAAAAAAAAAAAAAAATAGGCGAGTTTGAGTGCCGCGTCATCAGAACAACAGAAGACTGTTGCAGATGTGTAAAAAATAAAAAGGCCCATGAGCACCCATAGGAGCGAGAGAGAGCAGGTGGTCATTCAGCTCTCCTTTCTCTGTGGCCAGCTGCAGCGCCCCCTGCAGGTCGCCACTCCACAGTCGCAGGTACGTGACGGAGTCGTGGTGTCCTGCCTCAATGTGAGCCTCCTCTGAAGCAGCAAAAAGAGTCAGAGAGCTGAAACACGCTCGTCAATTCATGGCTTCACTTTAATTAAGTTTCTAAAACTAGAAATGGATTTCTGAACTAAGGGAATAACAATTAAGATAAACAGGAGAAAGTTGCTCTCTGGAGGACACGGGCATCTTTATTAGCTGATCGAACTGAACTTTCAGCAAACTTAGCAGGTCTGACACGTACCTTCAGCTTCAAACATGCTGGATAGAGCTTTTCTGTCTGAGAAGAGCCCTAAATGCATGTGCGCTCCCTGGCCTGGGACACAGCCTGCAGGGGGCGCTGGAAAACACATATTTCCACACAATTTAAGAACTTTTATTATTTCTTTGTGATTGCTGCTCTTTAATACCCATTATTCTGAATAACAAACTACCAAAGTGTCTATAAAGGCTAAATTGCAGCAGACTTGTCACCTTTGCCATGCGTGACTGAGGCCAGAGTGATGCAGTCCTGCAGCATGTCCTCTTTGGGCCGGTGGTCCATGGAAGTGCTGACAGGTAAGAGGGAGCGAGGCTTCTTCTTCTTCAGCAAGTCTGGAGCTGAACATGGACACGGAAAAACAGTCAAACACGCGACCACAACAAATGTCAGGTTGACTTTGGAGGAAACGTCGGTGCTGTACCATGTTTGTCTCTGCTCTTCACCATAGCCAACACTTTCCTCATTTCCTCAACAGGAACTGCAATCAAAATCCACCAGTGGGTGTCGAACCTCGAGCCCACCAGCCACAGACGAGTGGTTTTTTTTGCCGTTACCTGGTGGTACAGAGCTGTTTGATGAGCTGTCCTCATCCTCAACCGACACCTCCGCGCTGGCCTCAGCCGCCGCCCGTCCCTCGGGCGCCGACTCCCCGTTCACCTCGAGCTGTGCAGCCCCTGCAGCCCCCGGTGCCTTCTTCTGCTTTCGGTTGACCTTTGACTTCTCCTTCAACTTTACACTTTTCTTACCTGAAAGGATGAACTGACCGTTAGGACGTGAAGCAGCGGCCGGAGCCGCTTCGGCGGGGCTTCACCTTTGGGGGGCTTTGTGAACTCTTGTTTGGAAATCCTCCACTCCTGCACGCTGAAGTCCTTCCCTCCGGTCCAGATCACATCTGGGTCAACAGGGGACCAGTCCACACACAGCAGGTAACCAGTATGGCCCTGGTAGTTGCAGACGGGAGCCTCCTGCAGGACGTCCCAAACCTGAGCAGCAACCACGCCTGTTAGAAAGGCAGCAAAGATGGATCCTTCAAGCCTGGTGCTGGGCCGGCCCGCCACTGACCTGAGCCGTGCCGTCATACGAGGCGGTGACCAGCCTGTCCTCGTGGTGTGGGCTCCACGCCACGCCCGTAATTTTCGCCGTGTGTCCACACAGCCTGCGATACGGCTCGGTCAGCACCACCGGACTTTCAGGGGGATCCTCTGCACAGAACCAGCAGCAAAAACCAGAATCGCCAGTTAGAAAAGGTTCAAACTGGGCCTGAAAACTCCTCAGAGATGGATCCGGAGGATGGACCAAGTGATCGATCACCGTCGGCTGAAGGCGAGGGATGGATCAGAGCGTGGCGGAGGTGTTCCTCTCAGGCGACCAGGATAAAACGGAGATAAAAACACGCCGTTTCTGAGGCGTCTCCCTCACCTACGATGGAGCGCAGGTCGTGCACGTAGACGATGGCGTTGCTGGAGCCCGAGGCCAGTAGGCCGTGAAGCTGTGGCGCTGAGCTGTGCTCGTGATGCCAGCGGAGCGCGTTGATGATCTTGTGGTGCTGCTGAATGCTGCACAGCAGCTTCAGACTGGGGGCCTGATACACCTCGATACACCTGCAAGAGCAGAACATCAGTGCTGGAGCGATGTGGTGTCACACACACACACACACACACACACACACACACCGCCCCGATGGGGCCCGATTCTTTACTCACCCGTCCTCGTTGCCAATGGCAACCACCTTCCCATCCGGCTTCCAGCTGAGGTCCGTGTGCGGGGAGAGTTTGTGCTGTTGGGGAAGCAGAGCTCACCTTCAGAACCTTTTCAGATCACCTCAATTAACGCTCAGGTCCGAACTTCAACTAAAGATGAATAAATGTGTGAATATCAACAGATGGAGCAGCGCCTGCGGGCGCTGGTGTCACACCTTGATGTCGTTGGTGTCTCGGATCAGCTTATCGATGTCGGAAGCCTCTGCGCTCAGCTTCGACGGGTCGTGCTGCAGGATGACGCCTTCGCCGGCGCAGCTGTACAGACTGCGGGCCGGCTTCCCTTCTGCTGCACCTGAACGCCACACACACACACACACACACACACACACACCCGATCAATACTGCAGTTACACAATAGCCACGTGGAAGTTGGTGATTGATCCACCCCCACAGCTGAACGGTCGTCTCCAGGACGCAGAGTGGAAGCGTTTCACAGGGAGAACAGACGGGTCTAATTGCTCCATCGCAGGCAGAGCTGGACTCTTAACATAGAGAAATGTGAACATTTTCCACAAGACAGAGGGAGCAGCTGCTCTAATTCCCTCTGCACGCCTTCTCCAAATCGTCCCACTGATTCCGAACATGAACCGAGCTGCTCTGGTGTCACGGCTGTGGGTTCACAAATTAATTGTTTGTTTCGGAGCCATCAGCAGATTTGCTGCAGACAATTATGTTTACGGCTCTGAAGCCAAGTAACTGAATCACATGTCATCTTCTGACAGCTGGTTAAATTAGCTTCCCACGTCTTGATTTCCCCTCGAGCAGCTGATGTGTGTGTGCGTGTGTGTGTGTGTGTGTGTGTGTGTTGAGAGGTACATCGAGGTTTCTCAGCTCATTCAATTACAGAGTCCATTAAAAAAGACGTGTTGGGGATTTTTAGCTGACTTGCTTTTTGTTTGTTTACTTTTTTTAGTCAAAAAGTTCACAGAAGTTCCTCAAAGTTCAGGTGTTACACTCACCAGATGACAGCGGGGGGACCGGGGGGCCCCAGGCCAACGTGTACACCGTTTTCCTGTGATAAGAGCTCGATATCTGAGGAGGCCTGTGAGGAGACGAGGCAGAACAAACGTCCCATTTCACTTCTTAAGGGTCAGAATAATCTTTCCTTTTTTTTAACATTTCTTCTTGCACTTTCTCTTCTATAGTCAGCTTCTCCAAGCATAGCAATAAAAGAAAGAACTTACTTGTTTGAGAAAACATCATAGATCCCAACTTTCCCATCATCTGTTCCAAAAGATAACCATCCTTCTTTTCTTGGGTGCCAAGAAAGCTACAGTCAAAGAAAAAACGCTGTGAAACTTTGTCAAATCTTATCTCAAGTGCTGCTTCTGAGAGAGAAAATTATAGTTATAGTCTTTAATTATAGTTAAGGTCTCATTAAAATAGTAACAAAGCTGTCAAACTGATGGAAGTTAAAAAAAAAAACTAATAATGGGAATTCTTACGGCTGTGACTTTAGATTTGATCCCCTGCCAGAAGGAGCGGGCGTCATACTGGTTCTGAGTGGTCAACGTGTTCCACACGCGGATCATGTTGTCTCCCACCCCCAGCGCCAGACACCCCGTACCCACGGGGGAGAAGGTCAGGGTGTAGACAAACCCACCCAGGGTGGGAAGAGTCCAGCAGCACTCCAGAGAGGACAGATCCCAGCATTTAATCTGGGAAATAGGAGGTTTGTAGTCGTTCTGATCAGTGTGAGAATCTGCGGACCCACCGGCGGCCTGTTAAATGCCTTTCTGAAACCACCCACCTCTCTGTCCATGGAGGTGCTGACGAGCAGCTCTCTGCCGTCCCGCACGTGCACTGAGCTCATGTTGAACACGATCCTGTTGTGGTTCTGACCCTCTGAGGACGTCCCGAACAGACTCCACCTCTGCTTTCCTGCTCTGCTCAGGTCCCAGAGCAGCAGCTCCCCACTGATAAGGGATACAGGCACACCATGAGAGCCTCCACCGTCCTCCAGTCACCCTCATCCACCCACACGGATGAGACGTGGGTACCTGAAAGAGCTGGACACCAGCTGAGTCGCTCGTCCTGTGGGCCAGTGGACGTGGAGCCAGAGCCGCTCTTTGACGCCTGGCTCGCCGCTGGAGCCTCGCTTCTTCAGATGTGGCAGCTTTAGTGTCATCACCCCTGCAGAGGGATGGAAAAGGCGGAGAGTATCAGCTCATTGTGTTCTGGGAGGAAAATTGATTCCTTTTAGAACAAATTGCCACAATCAAGTCGAACCTTTTCCTCTCGCTGTGCTCCAGAGCCTCACTGTCTGGTCTTTGCTTCCGGACGCCAGATAGCAGCCCTTCCCCTCCCCTACCGGCGATCCAGAGGTCGCTTCAAGATGATGAACGTCCACCTTAGTTTCTGCTTTTAACACTAACTCTAATTGTGTGCGGAGACATGCTACCTTCGCTGTCCTCCTGTCTGCTGGAGAGGGCATCTTCGCCAGTCACCGGTGACCATGCTAGCGAGTGGATCTCATCATCGTGCCCACGCAGGCGGTGCATCACCTCGCCTTTCTTGCTCACGTCAATCAAAACGATCATCCCGTCTTTGTACCTGAGTCACAGTCACAACCCCGCTTTCACGATCACAGACATTCATGCACGTTGACACGGGAAAGTCCCAGCGTGTGACCCTGGTTGTATGAAGAGAACCGTATCCACGAGCTCGCTCTTACCCCACAGCCACCGTGCTCCAGGTGTGAGGGGAGCAGGACAGGCAGAAGATGGTACGAGGCTCAGGGAAGTAGCTGGCTGTGTCTCCGGTGTGGTGCCAGTGGCACACCACCACGCCCTTCTCGTCGCCCGACACCACCAGGTTGCAATCAACTGGAGACCAGTGGACCGCTGCGACAGCAGTCTGCACACACAAGGCAAAAGCGCTCTACAGATGTGTATGCTTATGGAAATCTGAGCCATTTGTCCTCCTGGGGAGAAGGAGCGCTCCACTTTCTGTAGAAGAGCGACGGTGGAACGTGTCTGGACGATCTGATGGAAAGCGGAGTCGGAGCTCACCTGGTGAGCAGCTTGTTCCCTGAGAAGAACCCTGCTGGAGGAGTCCCAGAAACGCACGCTGCCATCACTGGAGGAGCTGACGCAGATGTGGCTCTGGCCTGGATGCTGACAGAATGAGAAGCCCGACACCAGGTCTCGGTGGCCCACCAGCTCACCTGAGGTTCACATCAACAGACGTAAGAATGTTTCATGCAGGATTACTTTTCAAATTAAACTAAATTACTTAAACTTTTGATCAATAAATACCAGGTTGTCAAAGTAAAAGGAAGAGGGAGTGGCCCCTGAGGGTAAAAACTAAGCATTTACACAGTTAGCATCACAATCATAAGGCAACCGGAGACGTGATTTCACCTCTCTGATCGCCAGAACCGGACAGAAACTTTGATTTATTCATAGCTGCTGACGAGTCCTCTTAATGTAATGAGCACCGTTTATAGTGTACTCACCTACAACCCTGCAGGAGGATGCAGACACGTCAATCAAATAAATGATGTTTTTGCCTCCAAAGCCCAGTAAACCGTCGCTGTTGAGGTCACTGCACCGCGAGCAGTACCAGTTCGGCGAAGGAGGGAGGGATCTTTCGTGCATGGCAATTTAAAGTGTCTTAATACTGTAATAAAGTCAAAAATAAAGAAGACTCTATTCACATGTTCCTGTCACTGTCGGAGTGAAACAGAAACAGCCGTACGGCCGCCGCGGTGTCGTAAATCCTACCGGCGCTGACTACGGAATTCGGGAGAGGACAAATGCTGCTTATTCCGTCACAAAGATTGTGTTGTTTACGACTTAACGCTACACTTTGACTTTGTGGCTACGTAATATAAAAACTGAGGCACATTTCCGTATTAATGCTGTTATATTCTTAGTAAAGTGATTAATCCGCTTTCGAATTGTCGACATGAAATCTGTAAACATTGCTGCCGTAAAACGAACACCGTAGCGTCGTAAAAATGCAACATGGCGACAGCAATGACAGGACGTGGTAAGAGAAATGTAGCCGAAACCTTAACCTCTTTGATACAGTCAAAGTGATTTAATTTTCCACTGGTTGCCATTTGATTAAACAATGTTTGTTTTTTTTCAGGATCCTCGTTTATTAGGAGTTTATGGGGAGTGTTTCACCCACGGTGCGTTCACTTCTACAGAAGCTCCATGCTAACGCTGCCACTGCGTTTGCAGAAGGACAAACATCCAATTTGTTCAACATTAAGGCCTGAAATCACTCCATGTTATGACAGCCGTTCCAAAATACGGAAATACGGTTTTTCGGAAATATTTGTGAATATGTGCAGTGTCTAATTCCTTGTTTGTTTTCAATGGAAATGGCAGTAAATGTAATGTAGCAAACCCACACAAACGCACCTCCTTCTCCATGTTTCTACAGGTTACAAAGGCCTGTTGGTCATCAGCAGCTGTCGTGTCTCCACACCAGCTCTTCACTGGAAGCAAAGAACTGGGAGAAGAGGAATTTGAAAGTGTATCCACCTCAGCTGTCGGAGGAACCACGGAGGCCAGCAGTGAGTCTCTGTTTGGGTGACAACTGGACTGATTCAACATCCCCGGCTTTTCTGGTGGAAGATGTGGTTGACAACCACATTTAATCCTTCCAGAATAGGATGTCTACAGGTTTCTACATAACCTTTGACCTGAGCTTCTTTCTCTGCTGCAGGAGGTCCACCACAGCAGAAGGCAGATCAAGTATAGCAAAGACAAGATGTGGTACCTGGCAAAAATGGTGAGATGGATGTTGGCACAGATAAAACGCTTCTTCAGTCGGCCGTGATGTTGTTGGCAGACGATGGACATAATGCTGGATTTAATCAAAGAACCAAAGAGCTTTTCAAACAAGATGGACAAGGGTGTCCATGGATATTTACATTTGCAAAGAAAGTCTCAAAAATCATTGCGATCGCTGGTTCTCTACAGATCAGAGGGATGAGTATTGATGAGGCCATCGCACAGCTGGAGGTCAACGACAAGAAAGGCGCCAAGATAATGAAAGAGGTTTGACATGCATGCGATGCTTTCAAATACAGGAAATATTTGCTGAGCAAAAGTTCTTTAGTTCTGTATTTCTATACACTTGTCTGGAATCTTCACTTATATGAGTGCAGAACGGGATTATTTTATGGTTAATATTTACTGTTTTGTTTTTGTTTTTCTTTTTCTTTATTATTCAGACGTCACGCCTATGTTCTCTGTAAGATTCTGACTGTAAAATGTTCCGTGTCTGCTTAGGTTCTCCTGGAAGCTCAGGAGATGGTGGTCAAAAATCACAATGTGGAGTACAAATCCAACCTGTATGTAGGTAAGTTGGAAAAAACGCCTCCAGCCATAAAACAGGCAGATAAGACTGAAAATATTAATGCGCTGCTAACTTATGAATCATTTATGTTAATCATTTTGCAAATATGAACCACTTATATAACAAATAGCCTCTTAAAACTATTGAAATGTAAATCCTATTGTGCCAGAAGCAAGGCAGTGTACTTCAGAGGTGATGAAACGACCTTGGGCAGATAATGAACATATTTAATGATTAAACACAGATTTCATTATAGTTCTGGGGCGATGCTGCATGAGGAATTGCAGATAAGCCTAAATGCGGTGCAATCGGTGTTTTTTTGGCCAGCTTTGCTTCAAAGGCACCTTCTGGAAATTAAATGAGACATTGTGCATCTTATCGCTCCCGTAAGTTTATCTCAGCCGCCGCTTTAATCACACCCTCTCCCACACCCCCCCCACCACCCCACCTACAGCTGAATCCTACTCCGGCAAAGGCAAGTACCTGAAGAGGATCCGCTACCATGGCCGCGGGATGTTTGGCATCATGGACAAAGTTTACTGTCATTATTTTGTCAAGCTGGTGGAGGGCTCGCCGCCCAAGATGGCGGAGAAGACCAGCCTGGACCAGGCCAAAGAGTACGTGCAGAGCCTGAGGAGCCGGACCATCATCCACAGCCTGTAGACCCGCGGAAAGGTGGCGTCTTATCCAGTGTCATTTGTAAATAAACATGTCTGATGTCAAAAGTGACACTTGTTGTCTTGGAATTTTTCTCCTAATATTCTTAAACGTGGATTGTTTAATTCACTCAAGCTGCTCAGGTCAAGTTTGTTCCATTTTTCTCCAGGATGAGAGGGCAGGCTGAATTCAGGAGTCCAAATTAAATGTTCAGCAGGTGTTTTCCCCACAGCTGTCTCCACGCTGCGGTAGATGGAGGGTAATAACAGGATAATAACAGGGTGTGAGAAGAGCTTTCTGGGGCGAACTGAATGGTTTTCAAGTAGGGAGTGGAAGTGAAGGAAGAACAGCTTGTTGTGCTTTCATTTTCTGCATCTTCTTCAAAAAGGTATGATCACACCGATCATAATAACCCACAAACATAAAGCCAGTTATTTTTTTATATTTTGATAAAATGAAATTTAAAGTAAAGGTTATTACTGCAACCAACCAGTAGGGGCTGGCCAGCGCTTTATACAGCATAAAAGCAGTTTGATGTGAAAGCAGGAGTAATGTCCTCGTCGTCGGCCTTTCTCTTCTTTAATTGGCCTCTCCAGTTTCTGACGCGAGTGATCCGGTTCTGCATCGGCTCGGCACCTACGCGGGTCTCACCGGGCCGCGAAAGGAGAGGGAGAAAAAAAACTCCTGCTGGCCCCAATTTCAGCGCAAACGCGCCCTCCATCTCAGGTCGGAGGCTGCTTGTGGTCCTGCAGCACCAACGCATCTCTCATCTGTCCGTCACCGCCCGTTTTTTAATGATTCTCCATTCCTGCGAGCTCACAACCTGCTGATCTGTTTTTGGTCTGTTTATCTAAGGCAGACGACAAGATTGGTAGAGGTAGGTTTAAGAAGTTTATTTATGACTGGGCAGTGGCCCAGAGAGGCTGGCGGCCCGACTGTCAGCCGGGCCAGAGCGCGTTTCTGCGCCTCGCACTGGCAGAGCCGCGACGCTGATGATTAATGGATGTGCACGTTTGTGCCAAGCGTGTCTGCATCCATGTCGCCGATGCCAAATGGAGTTCTTTCACATTATTCCTGGTAAACTGGAATTTAACAACCTTAGTCCAGCTGTGCCAGGACACTGGGACAGAGATTGCTGCCTGTTCTGTTGCATTGTGTTTTCTCAATGTTGCCAAACTGCATTGTGGGATATGTATTGTTTCTAAATGCGTCCATCCAGGTTTGGACATTAAGAATCGACGGGAGCTGCAAAATCTAGAACAGAAACACTGCCCCCCTGGTGGCAGGCCGCGGTATAAATCATGAAACCTCCCTCTTACACTGGATATGTATTGTCTCATTAGTTCATCTGACGTAAAGATCAGGGAAAAAATGCCAGCTAGCAGCTCTGGGAGTGAACTTCAGGACAGATTCAAACAACGTGACCTTTATTATTCATGATGGCTGAAATTGTTCACGGCAAATATTCCTACGTACACAAAGAATACTTAATGGGGACCTTTCCCCCCGTTTGTCTTTAATGTTGGTGTTTGGTCGCGTGCAGAGCTCCAGCAAACAGAAATCAAGATGCATTAGTGCGAGGGGGGCCTCGGGGTGTCGGAGAACGGCAGCCACAAAACGGTGTTAGCTCCCAGATGACATCTCCGGCACAAACGCCCCGGAGCCGGCCGCCCGCTGGCCGACGCTCAGCGCGTTGCCCTTGAGAAAGAAACCCAAACGTGCAACAGAGGGTTGGCTCTCTGGACAGCCTCCAAACAGCCACAGTCTCCCGCTTTTCCATTAAAAGAATCTTCAGCTGTCGGTAAAACAGAATTATTAGAAAGAAGCTGTCCTCAGGTCTGTGTGGTTTAATCAAGAAGTTCCATTTAAACTTTCTGTACCTTTCAAACTCCATCAGGTTAAAAGCATGAAAGTTTGGTGCGAAACTTTTCTCTTTATGGCGGCTGAGATCACCTTGGAGACAGCGGCGGCTGCAGAGGGAGGCGGTTTGATGTGAATTATGGGCTTTCTCAACAAACGAGGAGGGTGACCTTGAGCACAAGTTTCAAAGCTCCATTCAAATCTCGCCAAATGAGGTCCATCTCTGTAGGTTTTTATTATTCTCTCCTTATTTGTTATGGAGCTTTTACCTGCAAACACGATCTTTCTGTTTTAACAAGTCTGGTGTTTTTTAGTTTTACGACAGGCTTTATTACTGGATTTTATTATATGCCCACATTTTATTGATGTTTCTTACATTTTTATGCCTAAATCTTTATTGTTTCAACAGTTTACTTTAGTTTTTTTGTCATTTATGTCGGCGAGTTTCTTCCCTCAGTAACTTCCTGAAAGATGAGGGACTCATTTTCTTGGATATTTCACTGTTGTTTTGTTTTTTTCAGCTGTTTTTTTTCCTTCAATTACCTTTTTTTACGTGCCTGAACTCACCAATTATCAGTTGTAGCAGAAGCTGTAAAGCTGTGCAGGGTCATGGAGACACAGGCTGTGCTGCAAAGGTCCAGGCGATGTGAGCTTGAGATTATGCACAAATATGGGATAAAGCAGAAAAACCTTGTGGCTCTAACAGGCAAAATGACCTCATATTTGCACCGTAACTGCAAAGGGACCTGGGAGGAAATGAGAGAAATCACCTGCGGCTGCAGCAAACGTTTTCCAGGTGTGGAGCCGAGGAGTCGACTCACTTGAGCTTCCCGGGGAGGAACGATTGAGATTCCTCCAGATGTTGCTGCTGCTGCGATGGTGAAACGCTGCCTCTTCCTCCAGGATGCCGAGAGGATGGTGTGTGTGTGTGTATCAGTGATGTGTATCCTCCAGAGGCGAGGCAGGCGCCTGCCTCTCACCTTCACTAGGTGACACTGTTGCATCACGTCTGAATCCTCCTCCTCCTCCTCCTCCTCCTCCTCCTCCTCCTCCTCCTCCTCCTCCTCCTCCTCACTCCAGAGGCTTCCTCAGCAGCCGCTGCGTCTCACAGCACAAGAGCCACGTCTGGCTGGCCCCCCGATTCTTCACATCCCACCCAAACCGGCCCGGCTGAGTCAAGATGATTTTCAATATTTCAGAGTGTCAGGCTGGAGCTGCCAGCAGCGGGCTGGGATGCTGAGGAGCGAGCTGGGGGAAAGAACACCGTCAAGGTCTGCTACAGAGGAACCCAACGCTCCGTACTTCTGATGTTGCATGTGCGAGCGCGCCAAGATTCCAGGAGGGCTGAGGGATAATGCAGCCTAAATAAAACGCAGCAAACCCGCAAACAAACCACAAATATCATAAATACTTGATCATGACACCCCCCCCCCCCCCCCCCC
>BJFM01000804.1:1635-11871 GCA_016586285.1 Arothron firmamentum | reverse complement strand
CCCCCCCCCCCCCCCGCCCCAACCACCACCACCAACAACCAGACACTGCCTGTGCCTCTAAGTGGGAACCAATGCATCCTGACAGCCAGGAACCCTTTTTGCTCTCTTCATTACGTAAATCTGATACCATTTTCTCTGGAACTCTGCTGTTGGAGTAAACAAAGAGGACACTTTTCCCTAAGAGTCACAAAGTGGGTCACGTCCGGGTTGACCCCTCTCCTCCGACTGCTGGGTAGAATGATCTGATTGGTTTATTCACACAAAAAACACTGTAAGTTCTCATTCCCCTCGGACCAGATTGAAGCAGTCTGCGTTAGTGCCCCCAGAGCTACGTGACGATAAAGCTGCTGCGAGCTGATCACCAGCCAGAAGACTCCCGTCCATCCTGGTGGATTAATGGCGTGCTATCGTGGGCGTCCTGTCCAGGTTTGCTGACACTGACCTCTCTCCTCTGGCTCTGTCCCCCAACTCAAAGCTGAACCTCAGATGAGCTCGTTTATATCACCCTGGCTCTCATCGTGTGACTCTGCGGCTTCTTCTGTTACTGTGGATCCAATGTTGCGTTTGATACAGTCGTGTTTTGGAGCTCTTGTCACGCTGCATTTTGTCCCAACTTGGTAGTTTGTTTGTTGATGCAGGGAAGTGTGACCTTTGGGCCTGTGAGGCTCCGCTGTCTGCTAAATATGTGATTATTGCCCAGAGCGCTGCTTCCACCACCAGCGAACAGCAGCAGCCCGCGGACTGACACAGGATGACCTTTCAAATATCTTCTTGGAGAAGAATGTGTGGAGGAGGGCCACTGAGGGTTCCACTCACATCTACGGATTCGAGTTAAAATTAAAACAAATATGCTGGATCAGCATCAAAAATGAATGAGCTGTCCCCCAGTGCAACGTCTGGTTGCATTTCTTTTCTGTCTGGGGTGATTTAAACTCACCAGACCTCTTAATTTGTCTCTTTCATCTACTTCTGCTTTGGTTTGAAGCCGTTCTTCAGCCGTCCTCCTCCAGCTCTTTCAGCAGCTTTCAACTCTAAACTTGGCTGAAAAGATTGATTTTGGACATTTAGATTTTAACCTTCAGAGGGTTTCTGCTGATTGAGGCCCGTTTCTGCAAAGTTTGACCCCACGTGGAGTAATTGGCTCACCTTTCTGGACCTTTAGCAACAAGTTGCACCCTTTATGCTGGTGGATGTCGCACTATTCCAAATAACTGAGCTGAACTGCCGTGTAAGCCTTCAGTTTAAGATTCAGAAGGCTCAGGTTTAATTCAGGATTGACCTCCAGGTGCAGGGCTGTGTGTGCCTCCTGATATTAGCAGTTTATGCAGTTTACCTGTTAAATGTTGCAGGTACTCAGACGTTGCTCCAGAACTGGGCTCCAGGTCGAAAGACCTGGGAGTTGGCTTGGCAGAGGTGGGTCAAAGAGCAGCCTGGAGGGTTTGCCCTGGCCGTGCACAGATGTGTCTAATCACATCCAATCAGCCAGCATATGGCCACCAGCTCCACACTCACTCCGTCAGCTTAGACTGACGGAAAACATCCGCTCAACACTTTCAGGAGCAACGTCACCAACCAGCAAAGTGTGCTCAGATCCACTGTGGTGTCAGGATCACGCTTCCTGGAGCAGTGAAGCTTGGATCACTATCAGTCTCTGAAGCATCAGCGCTGCGTGTCCCGTCACTGACCTCACCTTTAATCGCTGACTCACCTGTCTGAGCTCATATGTGTCTGCAAACGTCCTGGTTTACTTGAAACAACTTCATAAAACACCTTTCAAGATACGAGACGCTCACTCAGGCTTGAGTTCACCTTCTCTCTACAACATGCTGCAGAGAGAGAAACAGTGTGTGTGTGTGTGTGTGTGTGTGTGTGTGTGTGTGTGTGTGTGAGAGAGAGAGAGAGAGAGAGATTTTGAGTGGGGTTAAGACTGGCCAGGAAGGTATTAGGTCCTGATTGATTTATTTGGCTCTAATCCACCTCCCAGTGAAAGGTGCAGCTCCCTCTTGAAACATTATTTACTGGATATTTTCAACCGCGTCAGTACTGGACACGAAGCTGCTCCAGAATTCATCCGCAGTCATTTTCAGCCCGTCTTGATTTATCAGCCACGATTGTTCGTGCAAAGCACAATTTTCCTCTGGAGATGGATTGAACTTTTTTTGAAGGTCCCGTTTTGGACACAGCAGCAGATATATCGATCAGGACTCACCCGAGCGCACAGTTCCCATCACCCTGATGGTTTTTTTAATACGCACTAGTATTTCCATTTCCTCTCGCCAGCCTTGCGACACAACAGCGTTTTATACATGTCCCGATCCATGGAAACAGTATTTTCACCACTGGATCCCAGTGTTTATATCATTTAGCTGTCATGAAGCTGATTTGTATCATGTGAAATCAATAGTGGCCCCTGCTTTGGGGTCCTCAGAGGCAGATTTATGCTTGGAAAGTCATCGTCTTCCTCTGGCTAACTGGGACCAGGCTGAACATCCGAGGGTTACTGGATATTTGGAATCTGCTTATTGAAAACCTGCATGCAGACCGGCTTCATTATGCTGGCCGAGTCCACACTTTCCACTGGTCCTGCTGGATTTATTCATCTATTCAGACACTGAATTAAATTTTGCAATCGCTTTAGACAAACACGAGTTAAAATGCAGCACAATGATGTTTTGTTGCAGAACGCTGCAAGAGCGCTGTTGGAAAGATCAGGAACAGGTGACCTTAGTTGGAGGGTGTGGCCAACCCAAAGCCCTGGGCCGAGTGTGAGCACACACACACACACACACCCACACACACACCGTCAGCTGACTGCTGGTGAGCAGCAAACCACACCCGAAACCAGGCCGCACATGTTGACAATCACCAGATGTCTCAGGCTGATGAGGAGTTAGCTTCCTTTAGCGCGCAGCCATCAGCAACAACGCTCATTTGATGACGCCGCAGACGCTTTTCTTTTGTGTTTTAGACGAGGTAATTGGAATAACGTGAATTGTACCTACAATTCCTTTCAGAAAGACTTTCAGTGATTTTCATTCATTAAGTGTCTACACAATAACTGTTTGTTCAGAGTATTCCCTCCAATCAGATCCATTGTTTTCTTATCAAGTTGTTTCTTTAATTCTTGGCTGGAGGGGGGAGTGGATTATATTTACTGGTGTGAGACCACAATAAAAAGGTCACCCTCCAGCAGACTGAGCCAACAAACAAAATCAGCTTTTTTCCCCACCTCATCTTGTGAAAGCAGGGGATGAAAGAAAAATGGGATATTAATTATAATTAATGTGCTGTCACAACTGCACGCATGTGCGCGCGCGTGTGTGTGTGTGTAAATGTGTCAGCTTGTTTGGTTTTGTAACAGGTCATTGAGATTTTCATGTCTCTGATGCAAGTTGCAAGACTATTTAATTCCGTGAAACTTACTGTCGTTGTTGTAATTAAATACATTTTTTTCAGAAAGATCTGACTCTCATATTTTTACTTAAATGAAATAAACCTAATAAATAAATCACGCTCCAGTAAGGAGTGCTATACCAAGACTGGCCTATGAGGGGCAGCACTGTACACAATCAATATAACATCACTGCAAAGCTGAATTTCATCAGAAGAAGAAATTATTCAGCAGGATAAAAGTAAATCCAGTAAAACTTAAATCTTGTACATATTAATTAATGGGATTAAATTCATCCGAGAACTGCCCCTTTTGAACATAGTTCATTCGCACTAAATGACAGATTCTTTGATTACCTAACAGGCTTAATCCAAAAGAAAACGTCTGGAACTTGAGTCAAAACAAGAAAATGAAAGAAAAAAATACACACACTAAAAGCCAGAGTCCAGCTGCCGTCCTTTAAATATAATCCTGCCTTTACCAGGCTGAGCCGGGCTTGTTTTAAATGTCACAGCACTTAACAAAACCAATACCAGCACTTTAAACGCGCTCTGAAATCCCACCATTGATCTTCTCATGTTCACTGCCACTGTGCTTTAATAAGAGAAGATCCACTCGGTCACGCGTGTGGGAAACAGGGAACTTCCAGAGCCAATTGGGAGACAGAAAAACTACCAGTTACAAACTGGTTTTCATGCTGGTCTCCTCAATGGTTCCATGATAAATAGACACTGGAATAAACAGGATCTTTCTGGTTAAGATCAAGTTTGGGAGGATTCAGTAACTTCGTCAGCGTCTCCATGGTAACCGTGCTGCAGCCTGACTGGCAGAATTGGAGGAAGTGCGGCCATTAGCTGCGAGCTAAGCGGCTCTGAACTTCCTCCCGAGCCGAGGCCGCGGCTGATTGACGACGAAGAGCGAGGACACACTGAGGGGGAAACGACATCATCATCATCATCAGCTGCATTAATAATGACGAAGGAGAGTTTGTATTTAAAGAACGCACTTTTTAGCCTTTTTCCATGATTATTTGCGCAAAGAAAAGCGCTGCAAAGCTGTTGTGTTTAGGGATTAAGATAATATTTCCCGGCGCTGGATTAACACGAGCTCTGCCTCTGTCAGCTTCAGCCCGCGTGTCAGAGAGAATTCCGCAGTTTGGAGTGATTAAAACGTTAATGACGTACCGTCTTAATTCTTTAATTGAGCTGTGGAGAAAAATAAGATATCAGCTATCAGGAAAGTTCTCAGATTACGGCTAAAGCGGGGTTTTAACTCGCAGGCAAAGCCGAGACTGATGTAATGTTATTACCAACAAATTTATTAAAAATGTGTAATTAGGTTTATAAAATTGAGTTTTGTTTGAGGCGAAGGAGATGCGACGGGCTGCTGCCTGTCCTTCAGTTTCCTTTGTTTCTATGTTCATTTTAGTGATGAGGATAACACAACAGCCAACGGGAAACGACATTAAACAGATCAAAGATAAATGTACATGCAAGTTGCTTTAATGCATGTTGCATTGATTTCTGTTCGCCTCATCTACTATTCCCGCCGCTGCAGAAACAGGTAAAAGTGTGAATTAAATCCTCAGACACGGGCCGCTGCCAACATGGTAGCGCGCAGGACGGAATTGGTTTTCTCTAGATGGATCTGATGTTGCCGTCCATCAGAAGTTACAGTAAAGGCCAGAACATGATGGCGAGCAGCAGGTGGTTCCCAGCCTCCAGGATCTGACCTTTGACCTGCTGAAGGGGGCACGAGCGCAAACCCAGCTGCTTCCCACCGCCTCAGCGGCGCCGGCGGTCACAAATATGAAAGTGCGCTGGAACAAAGAGGCGTTGTCGAGGTCCATTATGCGCTCGCTCGCTGCTAATGACTCGTAGCTCGGTGCTGATTCTGACGTTTAGCGGGGGAAGCGCGCAGACGTCCTCACAGCTGGGTGTCGAGGGGGGCAGAAAATATGAAATCACTTCAGCGTTGAGTGCACCAGGCAGGTCAAGCCAGCTTTATTGTCAAATATGCTATACATGCCCAACATACAGCATAGATGAAATTTCAGTCCTCTTGGACCCACGGTGCAACCGAGAAACTGTCCTGGAGCCTGTTGGCTTTGGCCCGGAGACCCTCCGGTCTCCTCCCCGACAGCAGCAGGCTGAAGACAAGAGGCTGAAGAGACTGACAGATGGGTGGATGGGGTCACCTGTAATCCTGGTGGCTTTGCGGGTGAGGCGGGTGTGGTAAACGTCCAGTAGGGAGGGAAGAGAGACACCAGCGATCTTCTCAGCTGCTCTCACAGAGTGATGCAGGATCTTGCGGCAGGAAGTGGTGCAGGTGTCGTATCACATGACGCAGCTGGTCAGGATGCGTTCAATGGTGACTGTAGAAAGAGTACATAATGGGGGTTGGGGCGCTTGCTCTTCTCAGCAGAGTCTCTGTTGATGATGTGGTGTTGATGTTCCAGGTCAGGTCTTGGGAGATGTGTGGACCCAGGAACTTGGCACTGCTCACCTGCTCCACTGCAGCACCGTTGAGGGTTAGCGGAGGATGCTGGGCGTGCTCTCTCCTGAAGTCTACTACAATTTCCTCCATCTTCTCCACGTTGAGGTGGAGATTGCCGTCCTTGCACCAGGCGGCCAGGCGGCTCACCTCACTCCTGTAGATTGTCTCATCGTTGTTGACGAGACCCACCACAGAGGTTAGAGCTGTAGGTGTGCAGTCGTGGGTCAGCAGAGTGGAGAGGAGGGAGCTCAGCACACATCCTTGGACTAAAGGCTCCCGTTTGATCGATTATCGATGCTAGTCCGTTTATCCCTTTATCAATGGTGAAATGTCAGCGCGTTTCATTAAAAATAGGCGCGTATGAATATCCTTCAGCTCAGAGCTGGTCTTCTATCAATATGCTGTATCCTTAATAAGCTCAACACAGGCTGCTTAGTGGGGATCATTAGTTTCTTTGTTGAACAATCAGCTCATTGATTGGCGTGCTCGAATAGGACGCCGCGTCCTAGCAGTGTTGACTGCAAGATGGCGATGCAGTTTGCTTCCTGTGGAGAAATTCTTGTCCTTATATCAGCTTCTACTTTTTTAAACCGCACTGCAACAAAGATGGTCGCCGCTCTGCTCAAGCCTTCCAATGCCTCATGGCAAGCTAGCTGGGATGCTCCCTGCTCGACTGAGCTCCATGAGTCAGGGTCATGAGCAGCGCTGCCATGCTGGGAAATAGAGGCATCATCTCTGCCGGATGGAAACAACGTCCAGTGTCGCCACTCATAACATCCTGGAGCTGCGGCGGCGGGATCAAACCTTCAGCTGTTTGCTGAGTCGACACAGTTCGGCCTCGTCTGTCCTGAGAGCTCTCATCAGAAGCCTGACTGTTGCGGATCGGGGCAGAATTTGCCGCGCTCTCCTCTCCAGACTCCCCCCAGTTTACGCTCTGCAAATGAAAGGTGTGATTGTCCTCTCAGACACCAGCGGTTTACCGTGTGATTTACTCGCGGAAGCTTCCTGCGCTCGGTGTTTCTGTGTAGTCGTATCTCATCAGCGCCTTGGCTGGAATTGAGGCTAAGACATAAAAGCTGCGCCGCAGCCGTGCTCTTCAAAACCACGCCACTATCAGGACGACAGGAGCCAGATTTGAGTTTTACGGCCCTCCGTGTTCCTTAAGTAAATTAGTTTGAACTATGAGACTTGCTGGCGTTTGACACCGACCTCTGCGTATATCCCTCATCTGAGTCCTGCAGTCGACGCGCTAATGAGCCGCCCGTGAACTCCAAGAAGACCCGAAGAGACGGGGAGGAGGGGAGGAGGGGAGGATCCCGAGTGCGTCAAACCCAAACACAGTCGCACTCGTTATAATTCACTCTCATTTCAGCAACAGAGGTCCTGGTCTGAAGGTGACTTCATTACATTACAGGTTATTGCCTCGTATATCAAACTTGGGTGGCCCCAGTTGCGAGTTGGCGCAGGCGGGCGGCTGACTGGGAAACCGACTGCCCTCCATCAGGCGGTAATGAGATTAGCCTGCTGGTTATGTATAAAACAAGTGCGGGCGCAGCTAGCTGCTCTCCGGAGGCTTGCACATGATGAAGTGTGAACAGGAAGTGTAATATATGCACCTGGAAGTGTGTGTGGGGCTGTGAGCTGTACTGTACTCCAGCCCTGGAGGAGGACCAGTCGACCATTTCTACCAAATACTGGACACATCAAAATGGAAATGGCTGCTATAAAGGAGAGATCTTTGAAGCTTTTAGCTGCCCTGGAAGTTTCCCATCAGCCCGTGCTGAGGCCGAGGATGACGTGGAAGCGGAGCTTCTGGGCAGCCGGACTAATGAAGGCCAGATGACGACAGATGAGGAGGTAAAGGCTCTAAACGTTCACGCTTTCCAGCACCTGGCGGTCTGGAAGTGGGTCATCGAGGTGGGAGATGAAAGAGGCGAAAGTGCAGCACAAGAACCACTTTATCACCTGTGAACGTTGAGTCCAGCAGCGACGGTTCAGAAGATTAGAGTCCTCAAAGCGTTCACGACCGTTTCACAGACAACCTGAAGCAGCTCCCCAACCGGCCACAAACATCGCTCGCACCATTTAATGTATTTATTTGCAGTTATCTTCTTTATTTTAAAGCCCTTTCACGGCTTAATTAAAGCAGCTCTGCTGGCCTCACTAATCGGTGCTATTCTGAATTATTTAACGTAGCGTTTGCAGATATGATCGATTCGTGCTCGCAAAGTTTAAATGACTTTAGCAACTTTTCTCTGCGGCAAATCTCGGGGGGGCGAGAGCCTCTGCCGCTCGGCATGGCTTCCTTCAGGGCCCTGCTGGGTTGTCGGTGTAAGCGCCGCCTTTGATCAGCTGCGTTTGCTCAGAAGCCGCCGCCGCCGCCGCCGCCGCCTGTCAGCTTCCGGCGTTGTTAAGCGCAGAGATGGATTCCTCCGCTCCTGCACGTGCAAACATCTTATTTGCTGTGTTTTCGGGATGTAGATGTCTGCGCTCCGTCATTAATTTTTCAGCACCATATCTGCGCTCTCCGCCCCGGCCTTGATCCTCCGCGCTTCGCCGAGCTGCCTGTGGAGCCGCCGGCTGTCTGCGCGTGCGCGGCGGCGGCGTCAGGTCAGCGCGTGTGCATGCGGGTGGGTGCGTGTGTACAGAACGTTGACGCTAGTGGGCGTTACACTGCAAAATGCAAAAGCTAAAGAGGAAATTACTGATTTATGAGAGTCTGGCAGGATTCATCCGCGCTGGCCAGGGAGCGCCTCCATCCGCCGCACGCTGCCACGCAGGTCATGCAGGAAATGCGAAGGTTTTGTTGCAGCGGTGAATACTAGTTTTGGTGCCTACGCAGAAGCCGTGCGTGATAATAGCAGGTCTGCCACTGAAAGTCCGCCGTTCCATCCTCCTCCGGCGGCGGATTGTTGCGCTGTAGCCAGCGAGGACAGAGACCCTCCAGTTAGAAACCCGCCCAGGGGAAAAGGATATGATGCGGTTAGTTTATGCAGCTGCGGCTGCATAAAAGTGCAGCTTTACAGATGCGGTTTTATATTTCTGCATGCAGGGTTACAGGGCAAAGCTGATAAAAATATAACACTCTGACATATCCCCTAAACAGCAGATCACGCCGTCTGAAAACTGAAAAATAAAAACTTTTGCTGCTGTTTATTTTGATTTCTTTTTTTTTTTTTGCCCTTTAGAAGGCAGAAAATACAAGGAAAGAAAAATATAAATCTCTTTATTCCTCAAACGTTGTGCTCCCGGCGTCCCTTTATGGCACGAAGGATTTGGTTTGATTTATTTTTTATGGTCTCTGGTCAGTTTAGTCCACTGACGGCGTCCCGGCACCGAGATTGTGTCGTCTGCGCCTTCTCCGACCTTCTCACTTCACCATCTGCATCATAACCGGAGAACTTTGGCTTTCAGAACAGTGCAGCTGTTGTCAGCAGAGCTGCAGTCTTCCAGGTTATTAGCAGACCTTCCTCGTCTTTACGGTGACGTTGCTCCACTTAAGCAGCACATTTACTGTATGATTAGCTTACGTAACATTTCTGCAATGTTCTTATTTCGGACTCAGAACCTCCATCTGGGGACAGGTCACAGTCTGTCTCCTCTCATCATAAACAGGAAAAAAAGAGAAAACAGAACTGTGCATCCAAGCGGAAGGAGGGAGAAGAGACGGAGGCTGCGAGAATGCTTTCTTCTGGACCCCTCCTGTTCTCTCTGTATATTTATATATTCGTTTATCCAAACTGGAAGATTTTTTTATGTGTTTTCAATCCAGGCTCCATGTGATCTTTCAGATTTGCTGAAACCCTTTAAAAACATGCATTGGTGCTGGTCTTTTGGGAGAGTTCATTTCTTTATTTAAGCCAAAGTTTAAATGTTTGCTTGCAAATGGCAAATGAGCCATTTTCTGCTTCTCATGAGTCTCAGGGTGGGACAAAGCACTCAGCAAATATCGGTTTCCTGCAGCCTCCTTCTTCCTTCCAGACACATTTGTTCCCCGCGTGAAGCTCCATATTGAAGAATAACAAAGTTATGAACCGTATTCCTCAATGCGAATATTTTTTTTTTTTTTAATATCGCAGAGGAAAGGCTCCTCTCAGGCCTTTCACCTCTTATCTCATTTGGCCCTCACTCTCATCCTTTCCTCTGTCCTTCCCTCAGCGGCGAGCACACCGGCCGTCGTAATAGCAGGTCGAGGGCACCAAGAGGGAGGGAGGAGCAAAAGGATGGAGCTGGAGGCCAGAGGAGTGTCAGGAGTGTGAGCCAGATAAAACCCGCCTGAGCTGAGTGGACTTGGGAGGAAGCTGACAATTTTCTGCATGAATCACCTGATCACAGTGGGGGGGGGGGGG